>JBAMBO010001085.1:0-71845 GCA_037044535.1 Lordiphosa magnipectinata
AAGGCTGACGGTTTTAAACCAAGCTTTAAATGTTTGTTTATTATTAGTTAATCAATGTAAAGCTGTAAGCTATGAAAATTATCAAATGAAAATAAACACTTATCTATCTATCTACCTATCTATCTATCTATAAATTAAAATTTTTATGAATATGGGTTTTAGCAACCCATTTCCAACTTAAAGATCATAATATTGTTTACATAACTTGACTCAAGGTTTTCTTTGGATTCATTTAGTTTGACGATGTCTTTTGAGTAATTTAATTTTGTGCACTGTTTGCCTGCCACCGGCATAGTGAGCGATTCCAGTCTGTGCTTTTGTTCCTCCATTCTTTTTTTTTCATTTGTATTTTGGGTGTAAATAGATTTGCCCAGCTACTAGTAGTAGGCTGATCATAAATATTAAGCAAGCTCAGGCAAAGGGCTTAAGTTTGTATAGATATTTTGGCAAAAAATGGTGAAAGGAGTAAGGCGGGCGAGGCCCAAAGACAATGACAGATTTATCTGGATAGACACGAAACGGAGGCACAGCTGTGTGCACCTGAGCATGAGTTGAAATGGAAATGAAGTTGATAGGTGGCTGGTTGGTTGGGTGGGATGGATAGGTAATGACTCTGACGAACTGACTGACAAAATAGACACAGCAACAACAACAGCAACTGAAAGGCAGACAGACAGGCAAAGACATTGGATAAAGGCAATCACAAAAGCTGAAGCATAAAAGAAATCATCTTAATTTCACTTTGTTTATGCTGAGTAATAACGAATTATGCAAATTATTTTATAATAAATTTATGCCAAGGCAACAACAGAAACGAAACGAATCGAATCGAACGAACGCACAAACGAGCACAGAACGAGGAAATAAAACACAAAGGACAAAGGACACACAGACAAGGCCAGAGATAACAACGTTTAGCAGCGGGCGAGAAGAGTTCGCACTGTTGGGGAGTGGGTGAACTCCTACTTTGGCCATTGGGTGTGGCTGAAGCCTTATGTCTCCATTTTGACTTTGCTTTTTTTTCTCTTTTTTTGGGAGGGGGCGCGTGTGGCCAAGTATGCATGAAAATCCAATTTTCCTGTGTGTGTGTGTGTGGAGGCAACACGTAGCAATCAAAGTGAAAACAAGACAACAGGACAACACACGAAAATGTTACAGTTATATTTATGTTTCGTATTATTTTGGATTTTCATTTTTTTTTTGCTTCCGTTTTTCGCAAAGCTAATCCATTTGTTGTGAGGGCTACAGTTAGTCACACTGCTTAAATGTTTCATTTCTATGCAAAAGACTAAGACCCGGAGAATCTAGGCAGGTAAACCCCCATTGGTAATTGAAAGCTTAGTGCAGACACACAATTTCAACACCAAAATTCTCATGTTTCTTGAAAGGAAAACAAGGCAACTCCATGAGGAATCATAGACTGTCTTTGTTTTATCAACTCAATTGTACATTTTTTTTTTACATTTTATATACCTAGATTGGTGATATCAACGTGTTATAGTGATAGGAAGTACTCCACACTGTTCGATTGGCGCTACACTTATCAGTAGACATCGGATTTTATGCACTTTTTATACTCTGTACCGAAGGTACATAGAGTATATTAAGTTTGTGCAAAAGTATGTAACAGGGAGAAGGAATCATTACCGAACCTATAAAGTACATATATAGCCATGTCCGTCTCTCCGTCTCTCCGTCTGTCTGTCTGTCCGTCTGTATGAACGCACAGATCTCAGAGATGGTATGAGATAAAGGTTTGACATGTATGGGGCATATATTTCTTATGCTTGCAGACAGATCAAGTTTATTTTCAATTTTTGCCACGCCCCCTCCCGCCTCCGCAATTTGGAAAAAACCTCATATCTCCTACAGTTTTGATGATAGATGATTCGTACCTTCTAGAGATATCTAGTAATCAAAATTATTTATCGATTTGCTGAAAAAATTATAAAGATCGGATGCACGATACACAAGTTATGAGCAAAAAACGTCCAGTTACCACCCCTTACCCCCCCACCAATCAAAACAGCTTTCCATTGAATAAAGGCAATCATAGTGAGAGAGAGAAAGAGAGAGAGAACCTTAGAGATGAGCGTATAATAAAGATATTGCACGATAAACGCGTGACTCCTTGGATGTATTATAATAATATATATGGGGGCCAATGAACTGGTACAGAGTATGTTATGGTCGGGCTTGACCGACTTTCTCACTTGTTTAAATTAAGGTAGATTGAGCTGAAAATCTGGAATTCTACTAATTAAATAACCCAGTTTAACACAAAAATATGTAAAATATGCAAAAAAAATGTAATTGTATAAAAAATGTATAAAATTGGAGAAATTCGCAAAAATAATAAAAATTCGCATTCTTGAGCTTTGATTATTATAAAGAATAGATTGATGGCAAATATAAATAGTTGAATAGAAGTTGTAGACCGAGCAAATGAAAGGTGTACCTTGAAAGTTCTAAAATATTGGGAAATTTTTAAATTGTTCATTCATTTCAGATTTTTTGAGTACACGGGTACATAAAGGAGATGTGCAATGGCAAACAAAAGGACCTTATACTACATTTATACGCCAGCTATTTGCAAATAGAAATAATTTGTAAATAACTAACTCACAGGTTATACGCTAAATACAAATGTAGAAAGAAAATATTAAGTGAAGATTTTTAATATACAGTACCGCTCAACTGAATAGGTTTGACTTTGTTTTTAGTTTTGAAACGTTGTATCTCTGTAACAAGCACTCCAATTCAAGCGAAATAAATTGTTTGTGGTATAAAGAAATCAATCATTTGTGAAATAGGAAAGTTTCTGTTGTGTTAGTTTTGTTTTTATATCATTTTTATTATTTTTCCATTTTTTTTGGCTCAACTGAATAGGTTTCACACTTTTGACTTCACTTTTTGATTGACTGCGTGATTCAAAAGAGTTGAATTCTTTTGTATTCCAAAATTTAAAGCAACTGCTATCAGTTTTTAGTAAAATGGACCGTGGAAAACCTTTAACCGATTTTGAAAAAGGTCAAATAAAAGTCTATATTGAATCTGGCTTAAAACACTATGAAATAGTCAAGAAAATCGGCCGAAGTCAAAACGTTGAGAGTAATTTTCTCCGTAATAAAGCAGAATATGGAAACAAAATGAATGGAGGAAAAAAATAGGCAACAACAGCAACCGAGAGGCGACTTATCCCACGAACTGCCTCAAATTCCCACCTTTCTGCTGGTAAAATTAGGGAAGAATGCAGCGTAAATGCTAGTGTGGCGACGAATTATTCGAAGCGCCAAACACTTAAATAGATTGAAAATAAAAGAAAACCATCTCTCAATGATGCTCGTAAGGAAGCACGACAACAATTTGCCTAAGAACACTTGACGTGGAACAAGAAGTGGAAGACGGTGGTCTTCTCCGACGAAAAGAATTTCAACCTCGATGGATCGGATGGCTATAATAACTATTTCCACGATATGCGAAAGGAAGAATGTTTTTTAAGCCGTCATCACTGTTGTGCAGGTGGAGTAATGGTGTGGGGAATCATTTCATTTTATGGAACATGCGAGCTCCAGTTTGTCACCTCAAAGATGAACGCAAATGTGTACAAGACTGTGCTCCAAAAGGCTTTTCCCCAGTTTTCGGAGATTTATGGTCATATTCCATGGACGTACCAACATGACAACGCTCCCATCCATACCGCTCGGGTTGTAAAACAGTGCAGTAAAGACCATAACGTCAAATTGCTCGAGTGGCCGCCTAACTCCCCTGACATTAACATTATCGAGATCATTTTGGGGACTTTTGTCGAGTATACGAAAGAGGAAGTCAATTTAGTGACTCTGGAACCCTAGTTGAAGCAATTAAAAAAGCCTGGTCAACAATTTCACTAAGTGAAATTGAAAAATATTATGATTCCTTACCCAACCGTATGTTTGAAATAATTAAGAACAAATGTGGGCATATCAAATACTAAATAATGCTAAAACAGTGTCCTTTATTATTTAAGTTACGCAGTGCCTTGAAATTTTGCTTTATATACTTTTGTTTAATAGTTTTAGTGGTCAAACCTATTCAGTTGAGCCAAAAAAAATGCAGATTTTTTGTTATGTTTTGGAAAAAATAATAAAAATGATATAAAAACAAAACTAACAGAACAGAAACTTTGCTATTTCACAAATGATTGATTTCTTTATACAACAAAATTTATTTAGCTTAAATCGGAGTGCCTGTTACAGAGATACAACGTTTCAAACCTAAACAAAATGTCAAACCTATTCAGTTGAGCGGCACTGTAGCTTAAA
The DNA here is from genome assembly GCA_037044535.1 of Lordiphosa magnipectinata. Classification (NCBI taxonomy): domain Eukaryota; kingdom Metazoa; phylum Arthropoda; class Insecta; order Diptera; family Drosophilidae; genus Lordiphosa; species Lordiphosa magnipectinata. The sequence goes on from JBAMBO010001085.1 coordinate 4,305, forward strand.
ATAATTTAGCTAAAAATTGTTATATTTGATAAATTGCAAGTAAAGTTTAAATTATTATCAAGTAATGTTTTAATGTTCAGAAAAGCTTGGGTGTTTACTGGCCGTTTTTTGCTCATAACTTGAGTATCGTTCATCCGATCTTTATCATTCCTTCAGCAAATCGATAAATAATTTTGTTTACAAGGTATCTCTAGAAAGTACGAACGATCTATCTTCAAAACTGTAGGAGATATGACGTTTTTTCCAAATTGCGGGGGCGCGAGGGGGCGTGGCAAAAATTTAAAATGAACTTGATCTGCCTGCAAGTATAAGAAATATATGCCCCATACATGTCAAACCTCTATCTCTTACCATCTCTGAGATCTCTTCGTTCATACGGACGGACGGACAGACAGACAGACGGACATGGATATATCGACTCGGCTGTTGATGCTGATCAAGAATTCTCCTTCTCCCTGTTACATACTTTTGCACAAACTTAATATACTCTATGTACCTTCGGTACAGAGTATAAAAAATCTCATTTAGAGCTTCAAGTAACTAGAAGAAGTGTTCATCAAGTTCTTATTGAAAACAATAGCCCTTTATATACTTCTCGAGTGCCTGTACCAAAACTACAGCCACCTCAACTAAAGGCTTGTGTGGCATTTGCTGAAAGATACAAATTTTGGTCAACTGAGTTCCACAATGTGGTTTTCTCCGATGAGAAAAAGTTTAATTTAGACGGTCCAGTTAGATTCCATAATATTAGCATGATTTACGGCAACTAGAGCCCTCCTCGTATAAGCGAAAACACGGTGATGGATCCCTAAAGATTTGGTCTGCTTTTGGTAATGCTGGAAGGTCTCTGAATGGTTTTATTCCAACTAAAACTAATGCCGGTATGTATGTACAGTTGTTGGATAATGAACTTGTTGAATTTGAAAATAACTTTTGGGGCTGCAATTCACAACAAAATCTTTTCTTTCATACAGAAACATTCCAGTTTTGGATTGGCCAGCAATTAGGCTGGACCCATTGAGAACATCTGGGGAATCCAATCTGCCAGAGATTTTAGAATGGTCGAAAGTTTGAGACTCTACAGCAACTTAAGCACGTTTTTGTAGCAGAGCTATGTAACTCCGCAAAAACTGGTGGATTCTATGCCTGATCGCCCAAATTAAAAACAAAGAGTAAACATAAGGATAATAAAGCAGACAAATTGAAAATGCACATATACTTATTTACTATGGACTTCTTTTATTTAAGATAATATATTTCGAAGCGATATAAAAATATACTAAAAAATCTATGCACATATACTTATTTCACTGAGGTATGTAGCGTCAGCTTAAAAGCTCGGGCATTACACATATTTACACATCATTTGAATTGCAAGAAAATTTGGTTGTTGTTGTTTGACGAATGATTTTCCTCATATAATTTGGTGTTTTAGCAGTGCCATAAGCCAGGGGTGGGCATATCTGGCTCTTCAACAAAAAATACCTCCTAATTTCCATTTTCCCCACTTTCAACTATTTGTCCAGAGCTTAAGTTCTCGTCAAATAAACTAAATCAAATTGAAAATTTACCCCACATTGTCATTCGCAAAAGAAACAATACAAGTGTTTTAAATTTCGATGGCGCACTTCTAAGAATTATTTTTAACTTTAAACACAAATCGTGTTTTTAAAGGTACAATGAACTTTTTTGGGGGTAAGGTGTTTTTATTTCATTTTTGTTGTCGTTGTTGTTGTTGTTGTTTTTCCACACTCAACCAGCGTGGAGAGCACAAGCATCGAGGGCAATAAATAAGATAATATGTATGTATGTCCTGAGTACCGACTTGGACTTTGGATGGCAACAGGAAGAACACAACAAGACGAGACAGAGCAACAACGCCCACGCACTTTGCCAGCTTTGGGTTACCATGGAAGATGGGGCTGGGCAGATGCCCGAAGGGGGCGGGTGTGTGTGGGAACTATTTGTACAAGTTAACGTGAATAATATTTACTTACAGGCATAATAAATAGTGCTTTTGTATAAGAGCAGCAGGACATACAGGACACAAAATCTAAGGAAGCGCACACTTGTGCAGAGAGACTTGTGTAAGTACCAGCCATTTGTTTAGACTTGAGAAGCCACCTTCTACCTCAGGTTGTTTGCTCAGACAACCAAATCAAATTGAAAAGTAAACGCAGCTCGCATTCAAAAGCTACAAAATGTAAGTAAGCATGTATGTGCGTGTGTGTGTGTGTGTGTGTAATGTGTGAGCTTATGTCACATGGTGGCTAGTTGGGTGCATAACTAAGCCTCAGATTCCTGGGGCAACGATTCAGATTGAAACACTATACACACTACACAGTTTGGATAAGTCAGTGACTTTTTGTATTGTACAAAAATTGGTTTTGTTGAGAGTTTTCGACCTGGCGACAGTAAAATGAAACTTTTTCTTCTAAAAGTCTAGCTTTAAGCCCCATACGAAGTTGTGAAGTAATGTAAAAGATTCATACAAATAATTTGGAAAAGTAATATGAAACAATATTACAACAAAACTACAAATTTGATTCTGTTTCAGAAAGTACAATTTGAATGTATTGCTCGAAATTTAAATTAACAATGCATGAAATAGAGAGTCATTAATAAAAGTAGAGGTTTTTTCTTGGTCACAGTCTCAAAAGTTGTGTTAGAAAAGGCAATAAGTCAAAACTCCTATCAGATCCTGCTCTCAAACAAAATAGAAATTGTTGTTTAGTCACTTTTTCAAAACAGATTCAAAAATTAACTGCAGATAGCTACAGATTCAGTCTCGGTGATGATTTTTGTGGGGTAATGCGTGAATTTCTGCAGTTTTTTTGTAATTGTAGCGACGACGATTCTCGCCCAATTCACCAAACCAACATTTTCTAAAGTATTTTGGCCCGCTGAGCACGAAAATCGACTTGAAAAATTGGTTAGTTATCGAGATATTATCGATTTTTCGATGTTTTTCGAAGCTACCTCCACTAAAACTAGCATAACTTTTTTGTTTTTGCACCGAAATTTAAAAAGAAAAAACCTGGCCGAAAGTTTCGTTTTCAGACAATAATGTGATAGGATAAGGGCTTTTAATTCTAAGGGCAAAAATGTAGAAAAAAAACTTACTTTTTTGCAAAATTTATCGAAATTAGTATCGAAATTCAGATGGAAGTGGCAAAGTTTCTGCAGGAAGGAAAGCGAATTCTTCACAAAATTCAAGGAGTGTCTCAACGTTCCTGTGCCTTTTACAATTGAAAATGCAGATTCGAAGACTTCCACGGAAAGTCCTGCAAAGCAAAACACAATGGGGCGCCCATGCACAAGCTGGGAAGATTTGAGTGAAACGGAGGAAGATGGAAAAGATACGAAAAGAACATACCGTCGAGGAATTGGCCTCCGCTACACAAATGAGTCTCCGGGCTTTAGGAAACTTACAAGGTTCAAAATCAATTACCGATGTCACAGAAGGCAGCCCATTGAAAGCATCGCAGTACCAGAAATTTATAGAACATGTTACATAAAATGTGCTGTTAGGCAACGAAGGATTATCAATTGTAGCAGAAGGTACAATGAGCAAAAGTCAGTAACAATTAATGCTTTCTGTAAGCATGCAAAAAAATTGTGAATACGTTTTTGTAGAAATTGTCCGCCATTTTGTTTTTTTTATATTTTGACTTCCAATTCGCAATCAGCGACCTCAAAAACCCCCGAGTACATACTTTCAACCGAATCAAATAAGTTTTTAAATAAATTGTCCGCCATATTGGATCCGCCATTTTGTTTTTCTGAATTTTGACTTCGAATTCGTAATCAGCGACCCCGAAAACCCCCGAGTATAAACTTTCAGCCAAATAAAATACGTTTTTGTAGAAATTGTCCGCCATATTGGATCCGCCATTTTGTTTTTATTAATTTTGACTTCGAATTCGTAATCAGCGACTCCGAAAACACCTCGGGTACAAACTTTCAGCCAAATCAAATACGTTTTTGAAGAAATTGTCCGCCATATTGGATCCGCCATTTTGTTTTTATTAAATTTTGACTTCGAATTCGTAATCAGCGACCCCAAAAACCCCCGAGTACAAACTTTTAGCCAAATCAAATACGTTTTTGAAGAAATTGTTCGCCATAGTGGATCCGCCATTTTGTTTTTATAAATTTTGACTTCGAATTCGTAATCAGCGACCCCAAAAACCCCCGAGTACAAACTTTTAGTCAAATCAAATACGTTTTTGTAGAAATTGTCCGCCATATTGGATTCGCCATTTTGTTTTTCGACTTCTTGCCAGCTTTTTGGGACTTAGGACCTCTGTGAGACGGACAAAACGTCGACTAAAACAAGTTCACATTGCGGTAGAACATCGCCCAACACTTCTTGGAAGTAGTGGAGTGTCAACAATCGCGGCACCCATCTCGCTTATACCTTTTTCCAATATCCGCCCAGTTCAGATGCTTAAAATCGCATCCAAAGTCATGCACTTTCATTGTACGATCGTCCCATATCGTTCCAATGACTTAATGACTTAAGCTAAGTTCTCACAGGCAAATACTTTGCCCAAAGTTTCAATAAATATCAACGATTGCAGATTTTGCAGGACTTAAAACTATAACTATGATTCCATTCGCCAATAATTTGATCAAATATTGCCGAAAAGTTCGCTAATTTGTCCTATTTAGCTAAGTTTTCATCAAAATTTGGGCATACTATTCGCCTGTGTGAACATAGCTTTAGTCTCTTAACAGTTGAAAGTTGACAGGAGTTGGTCTTTTATTTCATTTTTGATGAAACTCAGCAGACTGTAGGCTACTGAAAATTCTTGTAGCATCTAATGCAGGCCACAGCAGTATCCTTCTGCTGAGGCAAAGGGAAGCGATTACTGTATACCAGCGACAACTTTAGATTCAGTTCCCGGAAAGACGATGGTTCAAAGTTGAAAGAGGGCACAGAGGTAGGCTTCTTCTCCGAAGAACTAGCGACAAGACCAGGACCGTCTGGCAAGTCTGCCCCTAGAAGAACTGGCTATTTTTGGCGACTCCTCAAGATGGTTTAAATCAGCGATTTATACGCCTGATCCGCAGGGGCCGAACACATTTCGATATTCATACCGACACAAGCCGAACGCATGCCGAGGCTTGTGCCAAGAGGGGCAAACAGCTTTTCATTCGCTGGCCAGTGGTCGATGAAGTAAGTCAGAGCTGGTTTGCGTCGCACTCCAATACACTCTCACTTTTTGGCGTCGCTCTTCTTGACAAACCCTGGTTTAAATAGAGAATTTGCTAAGAATTTCCTCCCCTCAATCCATTAAGGTCCTCTGGGTGATCTCGGCACTGCCAAGCTTGACAGCCAAGCAACATCTTAAAGCAGTCGATTAACAGTTGATGTTGACAGATGCAGTGCTACTACTTCCCTTTCGTCTATCCACATCTACATTTCTCTTTAACTTTGTAATTGGCATTTCCTTTGCACAATATTTCAATATTTAATGCTCAAAGTTTTTGTATGTTGAAAATTAATTAATTATGCTGAAATATTCTGGAAAACTAAAAGGTAAATTGCATCATATTGCTCAAACAATTTGACAGGCTTCAAAATAGGCAACAAGCTAATAAAGTTGTCCCCGAGAGCAACGGAAATTAATTATATTCGAGTTGGACTGACATCTAACCATGGGTGGGGTGGGGTGGGGTGGTGCTGGGCCGCATTTGTGCTGACGGATTGGATTTATCGATGAATATTTTCACTTTATGACCGCGGTCAATCCTTTCGCGTCTATTTGCAGACATTTTATTGCTGGTCGCGGTCGTAAAATGGGAAAATGCTGATTAAATACCACGTAATAGATAGTCCCTGACAGGGTTCACTGTGCTGTGTCGGCTTGTTAAATTACATTCAATAAACAAGCAATGAATATTTTATTGCGCTGTCTTCCCAAAAAGTTCGAACACAAAAGGTAAAATATAATTTATGATTTTTCAAGGACATGAAAGCAGATTGATTTACGCTCGAATGGCACAAATCTCATTTTAATAGAATCATTTTGGGTCCCCTTTTTATGGAGTCTCAAAGTTATGTTGCCCCATAAATTGCGCAAATTGTTGTTGTTGCTGTTGTTGTGTTGGATTTTAATCGTTTTTGCTTGCGGTTCACTTGGGATACAAGGCTTGAAAGAGGAGCAGAATGATTTAAGTGCAGACAAAACATAAAAAAGTTTAAGATGCATTTAAAGCTTAAGTAGAAGTAAACAAGTGTCGGTCGCTTTTGAAAGTTTTATACGGACCGAAAAAATTTAATGAGAATTAGAAACGACTATTTCCATAATATCATATCACAAGTCACTTAAACTCCCAAGGCTTTCAGCTAGAACAAATACCTTGCACCAAAGACCATACAATAACTAGATGCCACATCTTATATACAATTTTATATCCAAAAATGCGAAACTCGAACAATTTAATCATTTGCTACAAAATCAGAGCCAAGCTAAACAGACGTCAACAAGAAACAACCAGGCCGCTCTGGGCCGTCAGCATAGACCATTTACTACGGTCAATGATGTTATAAGAAAGAAAAATCAAAAAAAAATTGTGAGTTTCGTTAACACTCACGAGGCTTTGATGTGAAACATGATGGTTAAATTAAGGGCTTAATTTCAATTTTTCAAATTTTTCAAAGGTTGAACATTTATTGGAAAGGTTGGTTCATGATAATTATTTATGAAAAACCATTTCGGTCAAATGACCAACACGGCTGACTTGGCAGTAGCCCACATTCGATCCACCCAATTTTTGAGAACATTTTCAATTGTTTCGGCACGTATGTCAGCAATAGCAACTCGAATCTCGTTCTTCAACTCATGATTATTCGATTTTCGAAGATATGGCGCAGAAGATCGATTGTGATGTTGAAACCAAATATTGTCCAAGTCTTCCGCTTCAATTTTCTCGAAGAACCAATCACTTAACATTCACCATTCACGGTCACGGTGGCTCCTTCTTCATTTTCAAAGAAAAATGGACCAATGATTCCTCGAGACCAAAATCCGCACCAAATAGTGACACGTGGTGGGTGCATTGGCTGCTCGATGACGATATGCGGATTTTCTATGCCCCAGATGCGACAATTTTGTTTATAAACATAACCACCGAGGTGGAAATGTGCTTCATCCGAAAAGATGATTTTTCGGTAAAATTCACCATCTTCCGAATTTGCGAACTGTAGACGATTCGGATGGTCAATTGGCTTTAGCTGCTGCACCAATTGAACTTTGTATGGCTTCATGGCAAGGTCTTTATGCAAAATTATCATCAAAGAAGTGCGCGAAATGTCCAATTGTTGGGATCGATGGCGAGTTGACGTCGATAGTTGCACATTTTCAGCAACCGCAGCAATGTTTTCGGTCGAGCGCACCGGACGAGTACGTACACGGGTTGGTTTATCCACCAACATTCCAGTTTCACGAACTCGCTTCACGAATTGATCCACAAATTGAGTTTTCGGAACATTTTTTTTGTTAAATGTTTTTTTCAAATTTCGCACAGCTTAAGTCGAGGACTCATCACTTTGGAAATATGTTTTTAATATTTCCCTAATTTCTTCAAGCGAATAGCGACCCATTTCGTAAATGTCAAAGTTTTTACTAAATATTAGTCGCTTTCCGAATGACATTTGATGTTTTTAAAGTCAAATTATGAATAGTTCAAATTCCAAACATTAGATGGACCCTGTATAATAAAAATAAATTTATAAGATTGGCTTAGAGCCGTCAGCTTTTCTGAACATTAAAACATTACTTGATTCAAATTGAAGCTTTACCTGCAATTAATAAAATATAACTATTTTTAGCCAAATTATCTTAAGTTATATTAAAAATCTTCATTTAATATTTTCTTTCTTTATAGAATAGCATCCTCCATATAGTTGGCTTCATCTAGAGCCGCGTAGACCTCCAATTCACTCAAGTACTCTCTTCTTAAAACTGCGCCAGCGAAACTTTTGCAGAATAGGACATCTTCCAACAAAGTGCTTCATATTTTCTAGCTCCTTCAAATTGCAAGGTGAGCATAATCCATCATTGACCGTGCTTTTAGGACAGCTGTTCAACCGTAGCATATCACCCCGCGCCTTTAGGATCCATGTACTAACTCAGCCCCTAATGCATAGTTGTATACGCGCGTTTCGCTCCACCTTGCCATTGTCACTTGCTGATTCTTGTATTCCTCTGTTATGGCTGTGAGGAAATATACATTTTCGTTTACCCATTCGGAGTGAGTAGCATTTCCACAGAGGGTGATGGTCCGGGAGTTTTCTTTTGAGAGACGCATACCAATCAATCCCCTGTCGTAGCATAGACTGCGACAAAATACTCGAATAGTGTTATCGATATATATCTGAGGTGCAGATTAAGGCTATAAAAATGTGCGTCTTCCAGTCCTGCATCGATCGCTAGTATATAATTTGGCGAAAGACATATCTCTGCAGTTGATCCGCTTCCTTGTTAACTTCGCCTCCCCATACTTGTGCCTCATAGCAGAGAACGGTTCTACTTATATTTTACGCTTAGCTTCAGGCGATCATTGCAATGCATTGCTCAAAAATTTACCCCATGCAGAGTTTTTACTTCCCTTAGCTTCTTTTAAACTGGTATCTATATGTTTTCTAAAGCTCATAGAGTGGGTGTTAACACGACTACGAGGTACTTAAATTCCGAAACAACTTGCACGGTCTCCGTCTAAAAGGACCACTTTTCTGTTGCTGCCAGTCTTCCTTCTTTTCGAAACACCATAATTTGCGACTTTGACGTGTTCACCTCCATACCCCATACAGTGCAGTATCTTTAGAGTCTTCTTATCAGGTACTGTAGTATCGACACTTTATCTCGTTACATGAAATATCTTTCTGACACGCAAGATGACGAATTTCCCGTTTGCAGCGTACATCAATGCTGCTTGGTCTGCCACAACGTTAAGTCTCACCATTATAATCGAGGTTTTTTAAAATGTTTGTTATTTTTTAATAAAGCTTATTGGGCTAACGAGACGCTCACCGCCAAATTCACATCAATCTTAGCTTGCACATATACCTATTTCCTAAGAAAATACGATCACACCACACAAAATTCATGATCACGCTACTAGGAATGGTGACCAAAGTAGAATTTTGCATAGGCATCTCAAAATAGAATACAAAAACACACTTTTGTGTACCAACAACAAAGGTATCTTTGCTATTTCACTGGGTTATGTGAGAAAGCTTAAAGTTTTTGCGCGATTTATTGATGTATTTTTTCTTTATCTTAGCTGAAACTCGTTTGTATGACCTCAGCTGATTTATAAGTCAGCCATTACACAAAAGCCTATCGAATGTTGAAGGGACACGCGCCCCTAAATTTCTGCTGGCGTATGAATTTTTCTACACACACACACACACATACAGAAACTTTTCGACGTGACTGTGTGTTTTTTGCCCACGTCAGCACTGACCATTCTCAAGCTGAGCCCGTATTTTCCCCCCCAAACCCGCTGGTCTAGGCCTAATTGTAATGCCTTTTCAGGTTTTGAATAAAATGCACGAAATTAAAACGGAAATTAAGCGCAAAATGAGCAAAAAGAACTAAGAAAAGAATGAAGTTGTTCAAAGCGAAAGTGGAAAATGTGCGTGGCCATAACAAAAACACAAAACTTCGGCAAGCAAATTAAAATGCTGAAAGCTGGAGGAAAGTTTCCTTTTTTTTCTCTCTCTCTCTCCCTCTCTCTGTCTTTTTCCATAGAAAATCAAGAAAGTTGAGCAAGGTGAAAACGACAACGCGGTTGGCAACTAATTCAAAAGCGTGTTAAAGGCAAGAGCTCATTAATATGCCAGAGGTAAGCCGAGACAAAGAGAGAGAGAAAGGGAGAGAGAGAGAGAGAAGGCAGCACAGGTTAAGCTTCTAGCGAAAGGTGCCAACACAAAATGGGGGAAAAACCCGAGAAAACTGCGGAATGTAGAAAATTAAAAACAAATTATAAAGCTTGTCGAATGTAATGCAACAGCAGCAGACCCTCAACCCCTTCCTGACACAATGAGGCTGATAATGAGATAACCACAAGACCACATCTAAAATGAAAAAAAACGAAGAAACCAAATTAAGTTAGGTACGAAAGGTTGAGAAACAATCACATAAAGCACTTAAAAATATGCAAACAACTTGCAAATCTTTAGCAACCGAAAACCGAAAAAAGGTCTAAACATGACCCTGAAATGATTTGGCTTCATTTTATGCCCAAGCTGTTGACCAAGTTTTGGTATTACCTGTACCAAAAAGTTTTAAAGGCATCACTAGTATTGAATCGAATCGGACAATGTTGCAACCAGCTTCATTTTGAAGCCTCTTCACTAGGCTTTCTTTTTCAGTAAGTGTTGTTTTGGTGAAGTGTAAACAACATAGCTTTTGTGTGCTATTAATATGTCAACTTTGCCATTGTGCCAACAAAACACAATTTTGCGGGAAAGTTTACTTTTCTGATTTCATTTGAAGAAAACTGCTGCCAGAAGCTGACGGGGAACATGCTCCAAGTTTAAAAAAGTCATACAGGCAGCGGTGGGTAGGTCAAGCTATGTAAATATTTGGTGTCACCAATTGGGCGTGGTATATTATGAGCTACTACAACCGGGTGAAACCATCATAGGACCACTTTACCGAACTAAATTGAAGCGTTTGAGCAAAAACAGACAGAATACGAGCAAAGGCACGACAAGGTGTTGCGCAGCAGGTCAAACCATACCTTGAAATGCGGAAATGGGAAGTCTTACCTCACTCACCGTATAGCCCAAACCGACAACTATTTGTTCGTGGATCGCATCAAACGATGCATAGTTTTTTCAAAATGGTTTCCCCAAAATTGCCATAAAGATGGAAAAAAGTAGTGGCTAGCGATGGACAATACTTAAATAAAATGAATTTGTAACAAATTTTTCACTCTAAAGCGTTAAACTTGAACAAAAGATTCTTTAAAACTTTTTTTTTTCAGGTAATAGCAAGTAGATGAAAGCCGGTGGAGTCATAAGCAACACCAAATTCGGAACAACTGCGCTATTAGCAGCTTCCTCATTACTTGTGGCTCATTCGAGCCCTAAGATCACGCGCACACATGCGGCTGAAAGATGAACTGATTGAACTGACCAAGATAGCTTAGTACGTCAGCAAGCCGAAATGAACAAATATGCTTGATTGATTCCGCAAAAGCTGAGCTTACAACTGAATTTTGAAGATCAAACAAGTAAGAGTGCTGCAGTCGAGTGCCCCAACTGCAAAATACCCTGTACCAAGTTATGTTGTTCCTATGGCTTTGATTGATACAAGGTTCAAACTTAAAAATTGTTGCTCTAACAGTTTTTGGCGGTTAAAAGGAGGAAGAGAAGAAATTTTTCATATCTGAAACAAACTTGATCTGGGTACGGTATACACCTATGTGCATGCAAAAATTTGTGTCTCTATCTCTTATAGTCTCTGAGATCGATGCGTTCATACAGACAGACTGACGGACATGGCTTTATCGACTCGGCTGTTGATGGTGATCAAGAATATGTATACTTATAGGGTCGGAGATGATTCCTTCTGGCTGTTACATACATTTGCACAGCTTCACGATCCCCTTTTCCCATGTTTAATGGGAACAGGGTATAACTAGTGCTTGTTGTGCACTCATGCATGCACGGAGCGTGGTTATTTATCAAGATCTGCCGTTAGTTCATCTTTCAGCTGCATGTGTGTGCACGCCCTAATAAGGTGTACCATGCCAAATAATCCTATTACTGCGAAATTTGTATTCTCTGTACCAAAGGAACACAGAGTATATTAAGTTTGTGCAAAAGTATGTAACAGGGATTCCTTCTCCCTGTATTCCCGATCCTATAAAGGATAAATATTCTTGATCAGCTGCACCAGCCGAAACGATTAGATCGATGTCCGTCTGTATGAACGCTCAGATCTCCGAGATGGTAAGAGATAGAGGTTTGTTATGTATGGGACATAAGCTTTTTAAACTTGCAGGCAGATAAAGATTATTTTCAATTTTTGCCACGCCTCCTGCCGCCCTCGCAATTTGGAAAAAACGTCATATCTCCCACAGTTTAGCAGATAGATGGTTCGTACCTTTTAGAGGTATTTAGTAATCAAGTTTATTTATCGATTTGCCGAGGGAATGATAAAGATCGCATGAACTATACTCAAATTATGACCAAAAGAAAGTTCGCTGCCGCAGCGCTAGCTTGCTGGGTTGCCAAATGGTCACAATAGTATCGCCGTCTATTGGTCAGTTTTAAAAATACCTCAACCAGCATTGTTTAAAGCAAGTAAAGCAAGTTTAAAGGTCAAGTTATGCCCCAGCGCGGCAGAAGTGCTGCTACTGCAGGTCGGGCTTGATCGACTTTGTTTTATCTAGGTAATTGGCAATGAACCAAGCCTAATTGATTCCTTGAAACCTCTACTACATTATTGAAGGCCGTAAAGTACATTTTCTTTGCTCTAATTGGGTGTAACATTCCCAAAATGTGCATAACTTGCACAATCTTTAAACTAGATTAATATGTAGTGACGTTATGTATGCTTTGGACCCTCTAATATACTTCTACAACCTCACATCTTCCTGTTTACCCACCTTCCCCGTTTCCTCAGCTCAACTGGATTATGACTCAATCCGTCCGTTTTTAGGTGAAAATGAATTTCAAGTAAAATATGCAAAAAAATCTTTAAAAAAAAATGTTCAACATTTCGCTTTTACTTGAAGTCAAAGAGGCGGAGTGCACAAATGTTAAAGCGGCTAATAAAATTGTGCTCATTAAAGCAAAGCCAAGTTGCCTTTTGGCTAAAACGTAATAAAGGTTAAAAAACCAAAGACCAAGACGGTGTCCTTCTCTTTGTCCTTGCTAGAGCTAGAGCCTGGCTACACATTTGTAGCCGTCGGCGGGTCAACAAAGAGAAAACCGAAGAAAAAAAAAAAAACAGAATCAAAGACAAGTGCGCACCGCAACAGAGCCACAGAAGAATCAAGAGTCCTAAAGTGTCCGTGTGTGTGTGTGTGTAGGTGAGCAAAAGTCCTGCGCACATGTTGCCATGAATACCAAATGTACTTTTTATGTTTGCCCTGGCACAGGCCTCCAAAATGTTACACTTGCAAAGAAAGTCAAGTTGAAAGACGCACAACTAGGATAGGGTCAACTAGTAGTGAGTACTCAGAGAGACTTTGGTCAGGTGGAAACATGCACTGCATCAATGTACTTGTAAAATGAGAAGAATGACAGACAAGCTAGAGATGAGCAGAAACAAAACCATTTTATGTTTTAATTTTCTCAGCAAAAATTAAGGTTTTTGTTAACTTGGATGAAGTAAAAACTGTGTCGTTTAGTGCGATAATACTTGATTCATGAAGAAAATACTTGCATTTTGAGTCTGATTTTTCAAAATTCCAAAATACTTTATACCTGAGCGTTTTGGAAGTATTTACAAACTCAGAAATACGATCCTGTAGCTTACGAAATAGTTAAGTTGAGATGCATTAAAATCTAACTAAATTAACTTAAACTTGTTTCCTGTATTTCAAATAAAGCGCAAATACTATTCCAACTTGGACAGCCTAGCCTACGCAACCTAGACAAAAACTAGACCCATAAACAAGTGTAAGAATATCATCAAATATAAATAGCGCAAGGGGCCAATCTAGATTTAAGGAATGAAGTATGAGCAACGCTTGCAAGAGCTGTTCAGTAGTAATCATACATTTTTTGGTCCTTCGAGCCCGATGCTGGTGAAACAATTATCTGCAACGGTGCTCAGTAATTTGCTGGTCCTTCGAGCCGGTTTAAGTAGCTATCCATACTCTCTTATGATTCTAGTTAAAAGTCACGTTGTCATCTCTCTGGCCTACATCAAGCATTGTCCTATCTATAAAGTCAAAAACCAAGTCAAGGCAAACCTAAAAAAAAAAGCGAAAGAAATGAAAGAAAACATTAATGGTTCGTGTGTCTTTCTCTCTCTCTCTCTCTCTCTCGCTCTGAACAAAGTTTTAATAAAGACAAGGATGAAAGCGTTGAAAATTTTTGTAGGCGCAACAAAAAAACAAACATTGCATGCTCAAAACAAAAACGAAAGCAACACACACAGGGCTAGAGAAAAAGGGAGAGGGGGAGAAAGTGTAAGTCAAAACAGGCGGAAGCAACAGCAGAAAAAAAACAACAACAGCAAACAAAAGTCAACTCAAGACCAGGACCAAGGACCATGAAAAGTAACAAGCATGCTGCCTAATGAGAGCACTCGAGCGTGTGCGTGCATGTGTGTGAGCGTTGGCTAATTTTGCATGCTTATACATGTTGGGCCCCTGCAAGTATGCAACATTTTTGGCATATTTATGACACAATCAAACACACACACACACACATCCTGATGCATAGAAGTGTAGAGCAAATTATGTGTAATTAAATAACAGAAAAGGGACATGAAAAATGTGTTTGAACATAACTTAGAGTGTGCATTGGGAAAAATCTATAAAATAAAAGAATATTAAATGCACAAAATATGGAAAATTTAAATGGAAGTAAAAAGTTAACCAAGCCTCTTATCAGGCAAAAAGTATAGATGGGTGAATTAGTTTCAATAACACAAGGCAACAAGGTCCAGTATATTAAAGCGTTGGTGGTGGTTCTAGATGATGATTTTCGTGTGCTGAACACGAATCTGTATTCAGAAATGGTTCATCACGTCTAGATTTTTAGTTATTACCGCTTAAAGTTGCAAAAAATGCCTACTTTGACTCTTTTCAGACGCGTTTTGTGGGGAACCTATACTTCTGTTTTGGCTTTCTTTGATATTATCGGAAGGAACTACTCCTTAACTTTGAAAAAAGCTATCCCAAACAATTCTACGATTTTTGCCAATGAAGATATACCCCATTTAGTACTTATATCAAAATTCACAAAACGACCAATATATTGTTGCTGCCCCTATGTATGCCTTACAGAAACAGTACAAGCGGCTAGTAATTTGTATAGAATTTCAATAAAAATTGTCAACAAAACCCATTGCATACATTGGAGCAGCAACAATATATTGGCCGTTTTGTGAATTTTGATATAAGTACTAAATGTGGGATATTTCAGATACATTATAATCCTAATAGGCCAGGGTTAATGTGTTATTTTTGTGATTCTGTGCTCACCATTTTCTGATTTTTTTTGCAAATCCGTTTCACTTTGAAAATCAACTTCATCAATTCAACTTTTAATTAAAAGCGATAAAAAAACATGTTTGATTCAAAAATGGCTAAAAGAATTGGAATCAAACTGTTTTGAAATACAGGAAGACAACGTTGTCTGTCTGGGATATAACTCTCTATTTTCTCTGTAACTGGTATCTATTGTCTCCATACATAAATGAAACCAACAACAGTCAAAAGGGATAAGAGTTACGCTCTCAAATGTTCTCACGACATTTCTGTTATTGTTGTTGCTGCATGGGTTTTTTGTTCTACACGCATACCTTATTTGAGTGAATGTGTGTCGTTTACTCTCTATCTCGCGCTCTAAGCAAAAGCGCCTAGTTAAAAATGTTGCCTGAGCGCCATACCTGAGATAGTTGTATGATGGGTGTGAGTGTGCATGCTGCAGGTGGGTTGTGTGTTTGCGGGTGTGTGGAGTAGGATGGAGAAGGGGTGGGGCGGGAAAGAGGAGGAATGGGGAGGTGAAGAGGGTGTGAAGTGGGGGTGAAGAGTGGACGAAGAGAGTGAAGGGGGGGAACAGTGGGCTTAGAGTGAGGAACAGTGGAAGAGGGGGGGAAGAGTGTAGGGTCCGTGGGAAGAGGGGGTGGGGAAAAAGAGGGAAACCAAATTTCCCTAGTATCCCTAGACCCAAAATTCACAATGTAGTTGTGCGGGAAAGGTATATTCTCAGCAACCACATGACAGTAAGGGATTAATATATAATTCTAGAGTTTCCGAGCGCTTTCGTAAATATTCAAATGAAAATTTTCAAATTTCGCGGTTTTTGGTCTATGCCTCTAATATACGCGTCTTCAATTGCCATCTATCCAACCTTCATAGTTTTCTTAGGTTGTTTGAAAATTTGGCAAATTTCGCGATTTTCTTGACCATTTGATCTACTCCTCCTATTTACCCGCCGGTTTACTCTTCTTTATGATTATCTAAATTCAAATGAGAATTTTTGAAATTTCGAGATTTTTTTGACCATTTGTTCCACATCTTTATTTACCCGTGTACTCTAGCCGTCCATAAAATCTTCATAAAAATCTGAAAATAATGAATAGTTTAGAAATTTCCCAATATTTTGGAACTTTCAAGGCACACCTTTCATTTGCTCGGTCTACAACTCCCATTTAACCGTCTATATATGCCATCTATATATTTTTAATAATAATCTAATCTCAAGAAAAAGAATTTTTGAAAATTTCCCAATTTTTATACATTTTTTATATAATTACATATCTTACATATTTATTGCATATTTGTTTACATGTTTTGCATATGTAAAATATGGAAAATTTGCATACATTGAATATGCAGTTTCCAATGGAAAGTGGGTTATTTAATTAGTATAAATCCAAATTTTCATCCAATCAACCTTCATTTGAAAAAGTGCATAAAATCCGATGTGTATACACCCAGAAAAATGAGTTTCCTTAAATTTTAGGAAAATGGATTTTATTACCTAAATTGTGATTTTTAGGCAATAATTTCCTAAAATATAAGGTATTTTACCTAAACAATCTTGTTTTAGGACTACATTTTTTAGGAATCCTTTGCCTTAAAATTATGCCATTTTCCTAAACTTAAGCTACCTTTACACTTGTCATACATCTCGAAAGAGACTTACACTTGACGATAGTGTAATAGCAAAGCAAATAACTCTAAATATTTGGAATATGTTGGCTTTTTTTATGTAATTTGACAGGTTCAATTCGATAAGAGATTTTCTTTAGAGAAGTTTGACAACCTACTATTTAGAGATATATGAAAAGTGTAAAGGCAGCTTTAGTATTATTATTTCATATATGGGTAATTATTTCTGAAGTGGGCAACTATTTTTTTTTCATAGTCTCCAAAGATTTGAATTTTTGGTCTATATAACTATATATAACTATATATAACTATAACTGTAGTTTTCTACGATTCTCACGATTCTACGATTTTTAATATTTTGTTCAGAATTTTCACATTGTGGATTGCAAAGATATAGCGATTTTTATACTCTGTACCCTATAAAGTATATATATTCTTCATCAGCATCAACAGCCGAGTCGATATAGCCATGTCCGTCTGTCCGTCCGTATGAACGTAGAGATCTCAGAGATGGTAAGAGATAGAGGTTTGACATGTATGGGACATATATTTCTTATACTTGCAGGCAGATCAAGTTTATTTTCAATTTTTGCCACGCCCCCTCGCGCCCCCGCAATTTGGAAAAAACGTCATATCTCCTACAGTTTTGATGATAGATGGTTCGTACTTTCTAGAGATATCTAGTACTCAAAATTATTTATCGATTTGCTGAAGGAATGATAAAGATCGGATGAACGATACTCAAGTTATGAGCTAAAAACGGCCAGTTAACACCCCCCACCCACCCCACCCATAACCTAAACATTGCGTTCAGCAGAAGCAAGTCTTAGTGAGAGAGAGAGAGAGAGAGAGAGAGAGACTTAGAGAGCGCACTGCGTTGTGCGTTGTGTGTTAACTGGCCGTTTGACTCTTGACCAAATGCGGGCTGCGACATTAAGGGTGCAGAGTATGTTATAGTCGGGCTTGACCGACTTTCTTTCTTGTTAAAGCAGGAAAAGAAGCTTCGAAGCTGATTTCACGGTAGAGTTTATTGTAATCAGCACAGAGGACACAAATCTTTTCATATTAGTATATATATCTCTACAGAGACTCTCTGACGATTTTGAAAATTTAGCCTTCTTTGATGTAAGTATGACTGGTTCTATTTGATAAGAGTTTGACAGCCGACAATTTCGAGATGTATATGACAAGTGTAAAGGCAGCTTGACCAATGTCTTCGTTTGAATTACCGATGAAATTCGTTTGAAAGTTGCACTTTACTATTTTTAATAAATTTATTTTATTGTATTTTGTTTAATAAATTTAGTTAAGCTAACACTATTTATTTTTTCTCAAACTTTGAACTATCCAAATCGATTTTTGGTTTCTGTAAAATGTTAAGATTAAATTTCTTTAATTTCAGAAAAATTTTTTCTTCTCTATTTTATTTTCAAAGTCTTTGGAAAATATATTCTTTAAACTTTGCTCTCTGCTGTTGAGCTCTCGTTAATATTTGATTTGATTGTTTGTCCTGCCCTTAACCCATTGTTTTCCCCTTCCCAAAGAACAACGAAATTCAAGTTGTGCTTCTGCTGTTTTTTTTTTTTTATTATTTTTTCTGATTTTATGTTTATTTTCTTTGCTGATGCGATTCATTTCGTTTCGTTTCGGTTCGCTTCGCTGAATCAATAGGAATATGTGTGTGTCTGTGTGTGTGTGTGTTCACCTTTGTCTGTGACCCTTATTTGGGCCATAATTAAGATCTTCAACGATGGCTTTTTGTTTAGTTTTACTGTACACATGTTTGAATTTGAATTTCTGATTCAAATTTGATTTGAAAGCTTACAAAATGGCTGTCAATTTGTGTGAGTTTGTGTACGGATTATCTGTGCACTTTAGACTTCTCTTAATTTTCTTTTGTTTAAATCTCAAATTATATTTTATTTTGACATAAAAATAGGTTAATAAACCTTGAATTGAACTTTGTTTGTCAATTTCTTTTTAGATTATGACAGCTTACATTTTTCAAAATCATTTTTGAGTGGTTACCAACGTCACAAAAGTAAACTTGTGTCTTAATCTTAGGTTAAAAGCTTTTTGCGTTTAATATCAGTTAAAACATTAAATTTTCTAATATAGTTTGTACATTTTGAACTGTGCTACGCACAACAAGTTCTTTAGGAAAACATCATTAAAATCGTTGCGAGGGAAAACAAATTGCATACGAAGCGATATTTCTAGTTATTGCGCATATAGTTTGGCATTGAACCGAATGCGAAAACAGATTCTTAGAAAACATCAATTCCCTCCAATAGTACAAAGTAGCAGCTTTTACTAAGAAAAATATAATGACACTAATAAGTAAGAAAGTCAGTCAAGCACGACTGTAATATACTATTCCTGCGAAAATAGCGCTGCCGTGTTCACACGAACAGACTGACGGACAACTCAGCTTGTGATGTTTCTCAATCATATATGTATGTATGGCACTTTATAGGGCCGGAGAGGCTTCTGGCTGTTGCATTCATTTGCAAAAACCCGATATATACTGTGTGCACCTTTTGTACAAAAAGTATGAAAAAAGACCTTGAAAAAAACGGGGGAGTAACAACAAACCAAGTGTTTACTCGGAAAAATACACATGTTGTGTACAACTAATGAATGCACCTAGTTTCTCAGAATATTTGTTATAGGGAATAATGATGTTCAGAAGAGAATTTAAAAAAGACTTTAAGATCGATTGCTCGACTAAGCGAAGGGTATGTTCAGCCCAAACATTGAGTTACAAAAAGTAACGAAGCTACCGAAGCTACTAAGTAAAAGGGTAAAGTCTGAAGCTCTAAGTTTTCCTGGTATAACCCCATTGTAAAATTGATAAGGCCAATCCTACCTTAACAAAACCATTTCCATTGAGCCGAATTGTTTGGAAATTATCCTGTCGTCCCTGCATATAACGGAGAATACTTCAAATGAAAAAGTTAAGTGCCGAAACTCAAAAATTGATAGGTCCTTCCAGCCGGACTATGTTTAAATTATACCCTCAGCACAGAAAGCATCGTGGGATGCTGCAAACCAAAATGTTCAGTGCCAACTTTCCCGAAATTTTATTGGTCCTTCGAGCCGGATCTTCTGGAAATCATGTCTCGTCCAGCAAGTTGCTGTGAATGCCTTAAACGCCCCAGAATATTGGAGAATCCTTGAAACGAAAAAAATAATTGCCACAGCTAAAAATTTGATTGGTACCTCGAGCCGGATTATTTGCAAATTACCTTCCAGCCACAGCAAGCACAAAATATTTAGGTGCCAATTCTCCGAAATTGTACTGGTCCTTCGAGCCGGATCTTCTGGGTATTATCTTCTTGCTGCAAACGAAAAAGGTTAAGTATTACCCTCAAAATGATATAGGTTCTTCGTGCTGGATCTTCTGGAAATCATCCTTTCACCAC
Source organism: Lordiphosa magnipectinata (assembly GCA_037044535.1). Taxonomy (NCBI): domain Eukaryota; kingdom Metazoa; phylum Arthropoda; class Insecta; order Diptera; family Drosophilidae; genus Lordiphosa; species Lordiphosa magnipectinata. The sequence goes on from JBAMBO010001085.1 coordinate 24,551, forward strand.
AGCAAATATCTGTCTATCCTTCAAGCCAAAAATTTTAGGGCCTAAACTCAATATTAGATTGGTCCTTCGTGCCGAATCTTCTGGAAATCATGCTCCCGTCCCAACCAGCAACGATGGATATTTCAAACTCAAAAGCCAGGTGCCACACCCTAAAGTTTGCTTGGTCCTTCGAGCCGGATCTTTCCTTTTTTCAGCCAACTTATATAAGAACTCAGAGTAGTGAAATAAAAGCATTAACAGAGGTGACTATTCCAAACTTTTCAATATAAAATGCTGAATAACTCCAACAATTTCGATAACTTTAATCTCAAATTTAGGACTTTATATACCCAATATACATTATCAATGAAATTTTCAAAATTTGTAAATGATCCGTTAATAAACAACATTCATAATATACCTTTTGCCATATATTTGGGATCAGCATGCGGTGTATATGAGTATCAGGCCTGTTCCGGTTTTCAATTTCAACAAAAAACGGTCGAATTCGAATTTGTCAAATGTGCTGTTGTTTAAAATTGATTGGGTTAATCAGATTAAAACGTTTTAGTTTCAATCCGCCGAGTAAAGAGTAAGTAGAAACTAATGATTTGATACGGATTTGCTTGATTGTTTAATAGAAAAGAGAACATGTAAAAAATTCGAATTCACTTTAGTGAAGGGAGTAGAGTAATTTTACCTTGATGTAACCATTAACTAACTGTTAGGGGAGCACAATTCTATAGCACGGAATTTCTGTTCAAGTATCAGCCATCAATGCTAATTTTGTATGTTAAAAAATTTAATTAATCAGAAATGCGCCTAATCTTTGTTGAAATTGGGAGTTTACTTCATAACTGTCCGTTGGTGTGCATTTTTTTGTGTCCGCCCAAGCTACTGATTGCTTAAAGTCGAGCAGTTTGGCAGTTTTCAGAGAAAATTCTAAGTGAGTCAAGACTGATGGAAGATCATTTTTGAAGAGAGTAAAAAGCAATTTAGCCAAGGGCCTACCTTGGTGTACTCCAGAGATAACCCGGATTAGCTTAGAATATGAATTACAAAATATAACTTTTTGTGTTCTAGAACTTAAGTAATCAGCGATCCTGCTAAAAAGTTAAGTTTGAAAATCAATTAAACTCAGTTAACGAAGCAGCAAGGGGTGATTAACTGAATCAAAAGCCTAACTATAATCAGTATAAATGACTTCAGTTTGCATCTTTCGTGAGAACCCTTTGATCGCTAATGATGTAAGCTCTAATAAGTTAGTGGTAGTTGATCGACGCCTCACAAACCCATGTTGATAGGGTAAAATAATGAAATGGAATTCATAAATGTTGCAGTTGAGATGTCATAACTTTCTCAAAAGCTTTAGGAACTGCAGACAACTTGGATATACCACTATAATTTCAACGAGTCGGACTTATAACATTTTTTAGAGATAGATATGTTAAATGCTTCTCCTAACGTAAAGTAAAATTGGCTCAAACAGCACCTCCAGGAGGGCCAGGGCCAAGCTTCTCTCAATCTCTTGGCGTGTGTGCTTATAATTTTTCGCACAAGAGAAAGGGACCTACAGTTTACCGCCGAATCCGAACGGCAATAGTTAGAGAATAGTTCTCCTAACGTGCTAATGCATTTACTCCAGTAAGTGTTTTCGTTTATAAAGGTTTCAGCCAACTTATTTGGTAATCTGTTTTCGTCATAGTCAAATAGTGTTTTCTGTATATATCTCAAATGTAATTCAAGTGTGAACATATGACTGTGAGGAAGACCAGTTTCTAGCATTAAACAGTGTGTTGGTGTATTTTGTGGCAATTTAAGTGTCCGCTTTAAGGCCTGTATCCAGCACTGCGGAAAATTCCTGCCAGGAATTTGCTAGTTATTTCTTGTGTGTGTGGAACATAACTAAAACAGGGTGACCATCCACCAAAAAGGTGCACGGTCACTCTGATCAGTCAGCTGTTAAGCACTTAATTATTTGAATTTAAATAAATTTAAAAAAAATATATATAACTTCCAGAGGAAGTAGGTGCTACTTTATACTAGGGGATGATAAGCCGATGGCTAAGAATGACACTTTGCAGTGTGGACCGGCTGGCGCACAATTATGCGTACAACTTTATAATGTCATTCCTATCTCCAAAGTAGTATGACACCTCGGTTGGCCTAAGTCAAATGAAGTCTTTCATGGTGAGATACATGATTGCCTAAATACATTTGCATTAATATTAAGGATTTTGTCAACTCAACCGGATCAGTACCTTGGCTTTGGGCTATGGCCGAACCGCTGGAACATAGCCGTAAATCGTTCAAAGAGTCAACATGATCGCTATGAGATCCCGAAAAGTTGCTCGAGTGCGATTCCTAGGATTAAAGGGATAGCGCGGTTAAATACCTTGGCGTATCTCTGGACCGCCGCTTGGCAGAATATCTAAAAGCTGTTAATAACATAAAAAAAAGTTGCATACTTTTCGGCATTTCCTTAAGGAGCATGCGCTGTCTGCTTACATAATGTATTCCTATGTCTTTATTCGACGATTGAAAGAGGACCATACTAACTGGATGGTTGTTTGAAGTGTGAACAGCAAAACAAGTCCGCTGATGAGAGAATTTGGTTATTCTAGAAACAGCGATCGTTGTACGGACATACCCAATTGCTATTCCAAAATGTTGTAATTAATATCTGTTGATTTGTGTTGGTTATAAAGATTTATAATCCAATATAATATAAATAATTTAAATATGTAAAAACCAGGAATTAAAATCGAAACAAAAAACGGTTTACTGTTGTGTGATATGGGTTATGGTACGGGTTAAGGTTATTAACCTCATTCTGATTCGGGTTTCAGTTACGGTTAAGGTAATTAGTATCAAAATATCACATTGACAATTCAAGCAGACAAACGCGCCCCCATTTGGAATAAAATTTATTCATTAAAATTACCAAGTTCAAATTTCTTATTCAGAATCCAGGATTTTGCAAAACTGCCTTGACGGCTAACTGATGCGAGGATAGTTAGCGATGTGGCCTTTAAATATGCAGTTGTTTGTTGTTTTCAAACCTGTTTTAAGTAAAAATATTGTTAATAGAATTTTGGTAAATTAATAATAATACATAAATGCTATAAAATTCATAGACTAAATTCAATACTCACCAAGAATATATTGCACATTTGTAATTATAAAATATTCACGGTCAACACATATTTTTTCCGCAAAAGCCGAAATCGAACTGACTTCATAATTTTTTTCATTTTCTCTCTCTCTCGTTTGGTCAACGTTCGTCAAGCGTTCGGGGCTAACTTCGTTTTTCTACTTCGTGTTCGATCTCCACGAGAGAGAGTTTGAACCGTTTCACTTAATGCTGACTCTTAGCCTTACGAATAGATGAGAAAACAACGTGTGAACTTGTCATGGTAAATAATTGACTTATTTCATGCCGAAACAATAATGTAGTGACTATTATTGTGAAATTTCATGCCACCAAATGTATTTATTTTGGTAAACACATGCTGCAAAGTCCGACTAGGAAGCTGAGTCGATTGAGCTTTGTCCGTCCGTCTGTCTGTCTGACTGTTAATTACGGTTAGTAGACGGTTTTAGTTAGCAAAATTTTTGGATTTTTATGTAAGCGTTCTTGAACTCTGACATTTCAGAAACAGCATTTGCAAGGGTATAAAAACTTCAGCACAGACTAAGTTAGTCTGGCCTTCTCGTTTTTAATCATAATTCCGCTGTTTTAATGAATAAGCTATTCCTCGTGTTTTTTAAATACTTCAGTCTGGCAACAGCGAATATGTTGCTTCAAATTAGTGTCATGATTTCTCTGAAAGGCGGAATAATAATAACAATAATGCATAATATATAAGTATACTAAATTTGCTTTCCTAATTTGTTAGAAATTGCTTGTTTTTGATCGAGGCATCGCGCACTTAAAAAATGCTAGGATAACAGTAGTGTCCAAATTGTTCATTCAACTCTTCCATCCACTGTCAAGATTCACACCGCAGCATGTCAGGTTACCGGCGCAGCGTGGCACTCGAAAAATATGCCCGAAACATTTTTCTCTCACACATGTATAAGAATGTTTAAGTTTTTCCTTTTTTTCGTGTAACATTCAGAGGAAGAGAGTAACTTGACAAAAGGCAATCGCGCGAACAACAATTCTTAGGTTTTCATACAAACAAAGTGGCATTGTAATAACTATTATAGGGAAAGATGAGTAAGGTAAAGATTTAAGTTAACTGCATTGTCTCTTTCTCGTTCGCTCTTTTTCCTTTGTGATCATTTGCAACAGTGTGGCGCAAAATAAATAAGCAGCCAATTTTAGTGAACACATTCATATGTATATAAAATGTTTATAAATTTACTTTTATCGACATTTTTAGTAGTAGAGGAAAAACCGAAATGAATCCATAGGGTTATTTCTGTTTCCGTGCTGATAACCGGTTATGTTAATGAAGGTTATAGTGTTATGCTAGGTTTACATATCGTCACACTGTGCCAATGTCGTCTGTGACCCTCTATGCCCAAAGTACTCAGAAGTCCAAAGTGTTCACATTGGCGGCACAGAAATTGCATGTCACAGCGCTGGGATAGCCAAATGACAAGCCAAATGAGTACTTTTGATGTAAACGCTTCTTGTTGTCGTCACAGAGGTCATATTGCTCACATTGCTCACAAAAGTGAGCATTGAGCCAGATCCACTATACAATATCAACAACAATCCAAAAAGGAATGATCGAAAAGAATAAATTAGCCAAAAATAAATATTCGCGGTCGCCAATCATAAAAGTCGTGATGCCAAGAAGTCAAGCTGGAGCAGCGTTGCCGATCACCAAGAAAGACGCTGTCGAAAAATGGAACAGTTTGCGAAACATATTTCGTGTGAGTTTGCAATTCAATACAAAAGCAGCCCGCATGTAATTGTTTTTTTTATTGATATTTTTGCAGACTTGGGGCGCTTGGATAAGATTAATTCGAAGATGAGCATCCGGACTTGGCTTGAAAGTTCCTAATAGGTGATAACAGGGTGTTAACAAACATGCAGGAGAAGGTCCTACTTGGTAATATGAGGATTCTGCCTTACTGAGGCAACTCAAGCTACACGGCTAACCGATGCTAGTCAAGCCGCACATTCAAGTCAATTGGATGAGTTTGATCAAATTGAAGAAGAGGAGAATCTCTTTAAAAGTATTAGGATCTGGAGGATCTTAAAGATACTTACTTTGCCATTAAGTGCTACCACTCCTACCTCAATATACACATATCAAATAAATAAACATATTTAATTACTCGTCTCCAATACTTTTTAAATGCATGCGATGCTGCATATTGTTGCCTTTGATATTCTAAACTTGTATGAGAGGGATGTCATACTGGATGGCACCCACAACGCAATAACAGCACACGCCACTAGCTCTGTTGCCTTTCGCGCATTCATTTCTTGCAGCTAAAAAATTTAATTTAATTGCAACCAAAAATATACACGAAAGCACTAAAAATGACGAAAAAAAATGATAAAAAAAACAAAACAACGCTATCGCAATGTGACAGGAAAACCAACATGCGCGATTTGCTTGGCACAGTAAAAATAGTTGAAATGAGCTAATTTTGAGCTTACTCGTTGGATTAGCTGTTCAATTAATTGTGGTCACAAACGTGCCCGCCTCGGTCACAGAACCACTGTAACGCCAAATGAGTACTTGTGTTCACATTGAAAAGCACTCGTTCCTGTGACACACGATTTCTGTGTTCACTTTGCACCTTGCCACTGTGACGCACTGTGCCCCAATGTAAACTCAGCATTATGGTTACGGTTACGGTTTCGGTTGCAAATTTTAAATTGATTTTTGCGGTTAAAGGTTACGATTTCGGTAACGGTCTTAATCTCAGGTTAAAACTACTGTTAATGCTCTGTTAATTAGCATAAGGGAAGGCTATTAAACATTTCTTTCCCTGAGTAACGGGTATATCGAAACCGGGTAAACTTTTGTCAAAAGTCAATAAAAGTTTATGCTGATCAGTGATCAAATGAGTTTGCTGAATAGCACCAAAAGTTCTTCAGAGTGTTATAAAAATAAAACATAATGGATCCAAGCTGTCTAGTTTCCCTTCCCATCCTTAGAGCCGTCATTAGGTTGACCTTTGGCCTTGGTCATTTGAAATTGTTCGCTTCGTTGGGCCAAACTTTGAATGTGTCTTAGACTGGCGACTAATGTCGCCTGCAAACTAATCAGAAAATGGGTGGCAAAAATTCTTATCTGTGTGTATGTGTGTGTGTGTATTTGTATTTGTATTTGTATGCATATGTAATTTGGTTTGTTATTGTTGACTTTCTCATTTTCATTTTCAATTCCATTTGCCAGCAGCCCTTCTGCTGGGCTCTGTTTGGGAGTCCGGCAAAATATTGACTGACATTGATTATACACTCACGACTGTGTCTGTGTATGTGTGTGTGTGTGTGTGTGTGTGTGTCTGGTTGGGTGGGTGTGAGTGTACGTACATGAAGCTTATAGCCCCAAGTTTGCTTGCAGACACAGTTTTTCTATTATGCTTTGTTATGGCATTTGCTGTCTTTTCATTTTTCTTATGCTGCCCCGGTCCGGTTAAGTTTAACAGTCAAGGACTTTTGTTGTGTTGAAATGTTGATTTTTTTTCTTCTCTTTTTTTTTTTTGTTGATTTGGCTTAGTGGCTGCCACTCACAAGGCAAACTCTTGACTCCTTTGGCTGCTTTAGTGGCAAAAATGTTCTAAAAGCAACTAAACTGCTGATGAAATGGATTGTCATGTGCGTTTCAATTTCCGCCAATGACATTCCACACACCCACAGACACACACACACAAACACACACATGCGTGCAAAGTTTGCACAAAGTTTTGTGTGTGTGTGTGTTCGGCCATTAAGTGCCTTCGCCTGCAGGGGCGTGGCCTGTCATCCTTTTGTGCTTTTGCTTAATGAAAAGGATAATAAACCTGGTGTTGGGCCCTCTGACCGTTGGCTAACGATTGGCACGAAAGTGAATTAGTGTCAAGACAGCGAAATGTTTGCTTTACAAACGATCAAAGGACATACAAAGGTTTGCTTGTGTTGTAGCTGCCGTGTTTTTGTTGAGAAATTGGTGCAATGACAGCAAGCTGATCCCGACAGTTGGGTTTCTGATCATTATCACACCTTCAATTTGAATCACCCTCCAAAGTTAGGCACTTTAGAAGCCTTTAAGCGTTGCCAAAAGAAGAAGCTGCATTTTGACTGCAGTTGAAATGGCCTTGTACTTTTGCAATCGAGATGATGATGATGATGATGATGCTGAAGGAGGAGCAGGAGGACGACCATTAGACAAGTTACAGCGATGTTTAACTATTTTGTTTATGAAAATTACATGCCATTTCAGTTGTAGATGATGACCTCAACTTCAAGTTGAACATTTCAACTTCAGTTTCGACGACTTCCGCCAAGGATTTCTATGGAATGGAAGGAAGGGTGGGGCGAGGCATAGCCGTTTCAGTTTCAGCACTCACAAAAAGTAACCAAAAATGAAAGCAAAAGGATGCCAGTGAATGCCTCCCCATTGGCAACTTTTCGCCACACATTCGCCCGTTAGAAAAGTAAAGTTTTTGCTTTGCAAACAACAACCAATAAAACTTTAAGCAATCTTCCTCCCGAAGCATAACTTCAGTTGAAGCGGAGGCGGAGCAGGAGGACAACGACGAAGAAGAGCATGCATATGGTTCGCGGCTGCGTTGCTTGTTTTTTGTTTGTTTCTTTTTTTTTTTTTTTGGTGTTTTCTTAATTTATTTTCACTGCAGTTTTGAGCGAAATCTCTCGCACGCTCAGGTACATCGTACATGTATGTTGATGATGATGCACTTCGCTGCGGGCGGGTGCGGAAAGGAAGGAAGTTGTAGTAGCGGCGTTTTCCTGTTTCCGCTTCTTCTTTGCCTTTTGTGGCCATAGGCGGCCGTCGCTCTCCTTTTTGCCCCGGCAATTCGATAAGAGGAGAAAAAATGTTGTTGTTTTTTTCTATAGTTTTTTTTTCTGAAATTTATTTTTAAGTTTTGTAACAACTTGCCAAAATGTTTGCCCCTCACCAGCCAGCCAAGGCTTGTGTATGCAATTTTGGTTTTTGCATCTGCACTGCTTTCAGCCTTTCAGTGGAGTGCTAAAGAGCACTTACCAGACCACACACACACACACACACACACACACACACAGACAGACAGTCTCATGGGCTTACACTGGCTGCTAAAAATCTACATACATACTACATACTCTTACATACAAATACATATGCCCTGCTTTGAAAGCTAATCTGAAATGGGATTGGAATGGGCGTTGTTGGGCCAGGGGAGAATGGTTAAAGTTCAGTGAGCGAATGGCTTTTAAAGTTAAATTCTGTTAAGAAAAAGTTTAAGCAGAAAAACTGGTTACATGGTGAAAGGATGTTTTCAAACTCTTGTGCATTTACAAGAGAAACGAAACAGAACTGAAAGTGTTTTGTTTTTTTTATACCCTTGCAAAGGGTATTATAATTTTGCCCAGAAGTTTGCAACGCATAGAAATATTCATTTCCGACCCCATAAACTATATATATTCTTGATCAGGGGGACGAGCTGAGTTCATTGAGCTTTGTCCGTCCGTCTGTCTGTCTGTCCGTCTGTCTGTCTGTCTGTCCGTCTGTCTGTCTGTCCGTCTGTTTCTACGCAAACTAGTCTCTCAGTTTTAAAGCTATCGAGCTGAAATTTTGCACAGAGTCTTCTTTTTACTGCACGCTGCTAATATGTCGGAACCGACCGGATCGGATCACTATATCTTATAGCTGCCATAGGAACCATCGGTCGAAAAATGGGTTTTAGTGAGAAAAACTTTTTTGTTTTCAATGTTAACGTGATTAAACTCGGTGATTAATAATATTATATACTTTCAAACAGATTTGCAAATTTTGGTCAAAATCGGATGACTATATCTTATAGCTGCCATAGGAACCATCGGTCGAAAAATGGGTTTTAGTGAGAAAAACTTTTTTGTTTTCAATGTTAACATGATTAAACTCGGTCATAAATAACATTATATACTTTCAAACAGATTTGCAAATTTTGGTCAAAATCGGTTGACTATATCTTATAGCTGCCATAGGAACCATCGGTCGAAAAATGGGTTTTAGTGAGAAAAACTTTTTTGTTTCCAATGTTAACGTGATTAAACTCGGTCAAAAATAATATTATATACTTTCAAACAGATTTGAAAATTTTGGTCAAAATCGGATGACTATATCTTATAGCTGCCATAGGAACCATAGGTCGAAAAATTGGTTTTAGTGAGAAAAACTTTTTTGTTTTCAATGTTAACGTGATTAAGCTCAGTCATTAATAATATTTTATGCTTTCAAACAGATTTGCAAATTTTGGTCAAGATCGGATGACTATATCTTATAGCTGTCATAGGAAGCATCGGTTGGAAAATGGGTATTACTGAGAAAAACTTTTTTGTTTTCACTGTTAGCGTCCTCAAGCTTGGCTATTATTAACATTATATGCTTTTGAAACAGATTTGCAAATTTTGGTTAAAATCGGATGACTATATCTTATAGCTGCCATAGGACTGATCGGTCGGAAACTGAGTCTTAGTGAGGAAAACTTTTTTTGTTTGAAATTTTATCGTTCTTAAACTCGGCGATTGTTAATTTGATATGTTTTCAAAAAGATTATCGAAATTTGGTCGAAATGAGACGTTTATCTGTCGGAAAATGGGTTTTAGTTACAAAAATTATTGAATATTATGTAAGCGTTCTTAAACTGTGGCATTTGCATTTGCAAGGGTATAAAAACTTCGGCACAGACGAAGTTAGCTTGGCCTTCTCGTTTTTTTGTGTTTCAGTATTTATTATGTTCCTTATAAACCCCTTTAAAGTTTATGACGATTTTTGCCATTTGAACAAAGAAGGAAGTAATTCTGTTCAGTCGTTCATTTTACTCAGAGTTTGTTGCTCAACATCTACTGAAAGTTGACACTAGATCGCGGATTTCCTCCGCAGTTTCCAATCCCAAGAGAGAAAACTAACCATTTTTCTCATTTTACAAAAAAATATATTGAAATTGATGTATTTAACATTTGCTCAACAATATCAGGTCTTAAGAATCTTATGGTGATGATTGCAAGCCAGTTATGCTTGATCCTTTTCCCGAAGGAAGACTATTTGGGTGATTTGGGAAATATTTTGCGAATTCTAAAGCTCCAGTATCTTTCTTGCTTTCTTGCTGGCATTGGTATTACCGATGCATTTGCTGCGCGAAATTTCTGAATTAATGTCAATTGGGAACGAAAGATCTGCATCATGTCCGTAATGGGGCGAGCATCTCTTTAATCACTGTTATGATTTTGTCGCATGTCATCAATATCGACCTCATGCTAGCTTCTACGAAAGTGGTGTTGTGTTTTTCTAACCGACTTTATATAAAGTCAATAAAATAAAAATACATAATTATGCATGACAAGTTTCTCTGCCATTACTTAATTTCATGAGGAACATGTGGAATAGAAACATTTTGCTTCAAGATGTTAAATGTTGCTCAGTGGAAATAGCCTATTAGTTTGGATAAACTCCATTTCGTGAGAACATGACATTAACTGTTGGACCATCTTTTGTTATAGACTGAGAACTATTGTGGTTCACCCTATAACTGAACTTTTTTTAAAGGAAATCATGTTCAAGCAGATATGTAACTAAGTTCAGTTTATGCTCAGCAAGCATTTTATGACATTTCTGATTACACTCGAGTCTTTTACGAGTCCTCAGTCTGATTAAAATAGTCATAAATGCGCTCGTTTTCTGATCGTTAATGATACTTTTGTCGTATGAAGAGTCGTTTTTCACCCGTTTTTTCATCAGTTTCGACTCGTTTTCGAATCATTTGCGAGTCTTTTTCGAGTCCCTTTTTAACGAATCTCATTTTGAGCAAATGCACGAGTCATTCTCGAGTCTTCCTTAAATCGCATATGAAACTGATCTCTTTTTAATCATCAATTGGGCTCGAAAAAGACTCACCAAACTGAGGCATCACCTAATGATCTTCCAAATGCTAGGTGGGTGGTAGGTTAGTTTTATCGACTATGGTCATTAAACTTCGGGTTTCCTTCTTAATTACTTGTTTAAGGACTCGAGGAGATTCGATATTTGAGGATCGGATAATGGAAATGAATTGACCATTATAATTTATCGCACTGAATTCACAACTTGACCTCATGGCAGCCACTCTTCAATCAATATTCTATTTAAATTAGCTTTCCGCCTTTTTCGCCACGACCTCTTGCACTCTTTTCTGGGACCAGAACATCTGTGTCTTGCTTTGAAGAGGTGTTGGAGTTGTTGTTAAGTCGATTGTAACTTCGCGTTGAGGCCGTTGCTACGATTGGGGTTCGATAAGCAAGTTCGCCTGGGCAGGCTGAGGTTGAATCTCGTCTAAATGGTTGTTTTGCCTCTAGTTGAGGACTCTGTAGTTCCTGTGCCTCTAGGTGCCTCAAATTGAGGACCTTGAGGTGCTTCTAGTTGAGGACATTTAGGTGGTTGTTTTGACTCTAATTGAGGTGCCTCTAGTTGAGGACTTTGAGGTGCCTCTATTTAATGAATTTAGTTGACACGCGTGCTGAACTTTCATTTACATCGATGAGGACTTTGATTTATATCGGTATGAGTGATAAGTTCGTAAATTTATGATGGGTTCGAAACTTCAGTCCCAGCCGTCTGTAGAAAACTGTATAAGAAATTTCAAAGACCTTCATCACCAGACTTCGCTATCGACTCCAAGTTCTTTTGTCATTGCTTTCATAGAAATTCTGCGATAGAATTAAGACTATAGAGCCCCAGTTCAGACTTTGCTTAAAGCTCTGAAAACACGTTGGTCACCAAAATATAGCTGAAGGAAGCCTTAACAACAAAATGCATTTTATTTTATGCATTTGTTTCATTGTTGGGAAAGCCGAATTCTTAATGATTTTGTGAAAGTCTACAGAAAGTCGGAGGATTATATTTTTGTAAGTTTTCCTAGTGCACTTTTTTAATGAATTTCTCCCTCTTTTCTTTGCCATTCCAGCTGCTTCAGGGCAAAAGCATACGCTATCCCATTATCCCATGACACGTTCATCGCCATTCCTTGTCAGCTCAACTTCCCCTTCCCCCCTCCCCTTTTTCACTGTTCCCCCACTGTTATCAAACTGTTAATTTACTGTAAACCCACTGTTAACCTACTGTTAACTCACTGTTAACCCATTGTAAACCCATTGTTTCCTCACGTTCCCACTTCTTTCCCCCTCTTTCGCCCTCTTTCCTCCTCACAATATCCCACTTCACACACCCACAATTACACACAACCCACCTGCTGCTACGGCAAATGGTAAAAGTGGCTGACTTTGCAAAGTCAAAATGCAAATACAAACAGCGTAGCCAAAGAAATCTGTCGCAATGACAACATTTTTCTCGTTTAAGTCTCCCAGTCAAACGTCCTTATAAGAGCTTCGCTCTAAATACAACGGAGTTCAACTTTCGAATTCGGGTAGATCCAACAATTGAGAAATAGAGAGGAGGTTAAAAGTCAAAACTAATTTATGAGTCGATCCTTATTAAATTCGGTTTGTAAACTCTTTAAAACCAAATTGATCAAAGTTTAACCGTCCAACTTGGAAAAATCAACCCCTAAGATTGGAAAATTGGGCGGAGGTTCAAGGTTAAACCTTATTTGAGTGCTGATATCTATAAAATTTGGTTTGTAAACTATAACCCTTCAATTTGGGTACATCCACCCTTAAGGCTGAACAAAAATGGGTATATCCAAGGTCAAACTTTATTGCTGAGGCGGCTTGTAAGCTCTTTGGGCCGCATACATCGAAATGTAACCCTTCAGTTTCGGTAAATTCACCCCCTAGGTTGGACAGTAAAGAGAAGGTTCAAGATCAAGTCTCGTTTTCAAGCCGATTTGTATGAAATATGGTTTGCAAGCTTTTTGGACCAAAACCAATGGAATTCTAACCTCGAATTCGGATAGATTCTACGCTAAGGTTATAAATAATAGGGTGAAGGTTCAAGGTCAAACCTTATTTCGAAGCCTATCTGTATGAAATTCGCTTGGAAAGCTCTTTAAACCCCCCTCCCTGGACTTGCCACTTCAGTTTAAGTTAATCCACATTCAAGAATACAAAATAGGTGTGAGGTTCATGGTCAAACCTTATTCTTTCCCTCAGTAACGGGTATATCTGCCCTATCTGATGCCCTATGTCCCACTCGGGATTGGAACTAGAAGTAGAAGAACGGGTATACAGAAGTCCAGCAGGGCCCGATAGGGATAGGATAAGAATAGTATAAGATTCCATTCAGAAACTTGGGTCAATCACATGTAAAAGAGCGCAAGCCTATTGAATCTGTTCAACATTTCAGCACACTGCTTGGAAAACAGTTCTTTAATTTGGCAAATTTTTACCCCTAGGTCGGAAATGGAAAAACAATTGGCTCGCATATTGTCTTCTTCTGTTAACCCACATTTTGGTCTAAATAATTTAGTGTCAGCTGTGGGCTTCAGCTCCATCATGCTGACCTTTTGGGAAACCCTAACAGCAGCCCCTATCAACTTTTACCTGAGTTCAAGTTACTGTAAATTGCTTGGAACAAAATATTAAAACGCATTACTTGGGGCCAAACATTCCACCTTCATCTCCCTCTCGCACACACACACACACAAAGTTTTGGCCTGCATTTTCTTAGAGCCTTTTTTTTGTGTAAGTTCTTTTATTTTTATTTGAACTCTATTTTTATTTTTATTGGCCCGGCCGACAACGACGACGACAGAAAGTTTTTTAGAGCGCCACTTGAACACACACACACACACACACACAGGCACATAAAGGAAAAGTTGTATTACATTTATGACACTTTTGAATATATTTTTTTGGTATATGTAAGTTTCATTTTTTTTCCAGCACGTTCGCTGTTTTATTTAACTCACCATTACGATTTTACAACCCTTTTTGCCTGTGATTGTGTGCGTGTGCAAACAAAGCGCCAAGCAAACAACACAAGCCCACTTGGAGTGGGAGACACTTTGGTTGGCGACATTTCATCAAAATGGGCAATGAGTCAATCCCAGAAAAAAAGGCTCCCACGCACTTAATCAAAGCATATTTTTCATGCCGCCACAAAATAAATAGACGGCAACCCTCCCTCCCTTCAAGCAAATATGAGTAAAGGAACAAATAAATAAATAAAATAAACAAACAAAGAATTGTTCACCCGCATATGTGGTCCTCATTTAAAGCAAAGCCAACGGAAGGGAAGAAGCAAGAGATTTCAATGCCCCAAAAAGTAGGCTACACGCAGCCTAGACTTCAAATGTGGATGTTGAAACAAGATGATTTATCATTAATTTTTCAAGTCAACAGTGGCCGTATGTACAGAAAATTATGAGTAAGATTGTGGCTAACATTCGGATTTAGGAAAGTGCATCAAAAATCGAAAATCCTTTCAATTCTATTCTTGTCGTCTGTAGCTCCTGGTAACCTAACCAGAATACCGAAAATTGCTTTCTAAATGTAAAGGGAAATGATGCAAAATAATTACAACCCATCCCACTGGTAAATGATAGCGGGCACGTAATGCCCTGAAACCATTCATCAGCAGCAAATGAAAAAAAAAAAAACCAACAAATACAAAGCATACACTCCGAAACACTTGTATACAACATTGATAAGGAAAAGTAAAATATATAATTTAGGTGAATTTATTTAGTAAGTAAATATCTCAAATTAGATTTGGCAAACTAAAACAATAATAGAATAGATACAATAGAATAGAATAGATACAATACAATAGAATACATTTTGGCAACTTCCTTAAGCTAGACATTGACTTACTTGCAATAAGTAACAAGTGTGGTTACTTAAGTCAAGACAAACCCATGAATTGAGTTTTTTATTTTGAGAGAATTTCGCTGTTAGTCCAAAAGTCCATACCTCAGGGGTACATACCGAGCACAACCGAAAACCTTAGCAACGTGAAACATTGCCAAAATTTGAAGGTATAGGAAGCAAAATAGTCCCGTGTGTTCCACATAATTCTAATATGACTTGGGTCGTTTTTGAGTCGAAAACGATTAGTAAAACACATGGAAATAATTTAGAAATACAAAAAACTAGACCAATATAATGTGTAAACGGGTAGTTCTCTAGTTTTTCGGGCTTTTATGTACACACTATTTACACACACGGGTTTCCAAAATACGGTTACTATTTACATTGTCAATACGGTTTGTCTCTGAGCACTTATATGCAAACGTTTGTTCATTCATCCGTCTGTCTCCTGTCGTTTCATCTCGTCTCCTGTCTGTTCATCTCTCGGTCGCATCATCTATATACAGTGTGACCATCGTTCCTATCTTAAAATACCTTAATGCTAAAATACTTTTCGATATATGTTCTTTTTGCGGCTATTTTCCACTAATTCCAAAGACTACAAATGCATCAAAATACCACGTATTCTTCATCAAAACTTACTACCAGAAATCTATCGGAAAGCCTTAAGCCGGCTATCGTATTTCAGCAACAACAAGCTGGTAGCGACTTACATCCACACATGACTAATACATATGTACCAACGAAGGACCACTTCAATTTAAATTTGCTACAGTCTCGGACACTTGGTTGGAAATCGCAACACTATTAAGGCGCGATTTCTCAATGTCCGGTTACTCAAACTTACCTAAGTGTAGCCGAGTTTGAGTGTCTCAAGTAGCGAGCAACAAACTTAACCGCAGTCTCATGTTCAGGCTAACCGTTCAACTCTAGTTTAGTTCCGATAGAATAACTCGTGGCAAAAAAATTAGACTTTTTCCAGTACACTGAAAGGTTGTTGGTGATTCTAGATGATTTTCGTGTGCTTAACACGAATCTGTTTACAGAAATGGTCTATCACTTCGAGATTTTTTAGTAATTTCAGCCTTAAGATGTAAAAATACCTATTTTGACCCTTTTTAGTTGCGTTTTAATTGGGAAACTTATATTTTTGATTTGACTCTCTTTGATATTATAGTAAAGTACTACTCCTTAAGTTTTAAATAAACTATCCCAAACATTTCAACGATTTTGTTCAATGACAACAGACTTTTATACTTAGTCCTGTAGGAAAGACGCTTTAATAATTCACACTTTATTCTGTCTTAAAGCAGCAATTGACAAAAAAAAGTGCAAGGAGAGAAAAAAACTATACACGAGTCGACCAACCAATTTGAAATGAAATTTGGTGTGTCCCAACAAAGATTTTCGTACACTAAGAGAAAGAAATCAATCACTGAACATGCAGAACAACAGAAATCAATCACTGAACATACGTCATGACAGTACAGTAAAAGCTTTGAGCATGCAAATTTGCTTGATGGTGTAAATGCCTAGACCGTGATATAATATTTTTTATTTGTAATATTTTTCAACAGAATCTATCGAAATAAATTTATGAATAAACAAAGTATTGGCTGAAATCGATTTATGTTTCCTTAGACTACATAGTTTAAGATTTTTTAGCTGAAGCTTCTCATTTCAAGGTATTTCACACTTTTTATACTCTGTACCAAAGGTACACAGAGTATATTAAGATTGTGCAAAAGTATGTAACAGCCAGAAGGAATCATCTCCGACCATATAAAGTATATATTATATATTCTAGATCAGCCGAGTCGATATAGCCATGTCCGTCCGTCCATATGAACGAAGAGATCTCAGAGATGGTAAGAGATAGAGGTTTGACATGTATGGGGCATATATTTCTTATACTTGCAGGCAGATCAAGTTTATTTTCAATTTTTGCCACGCCCCCTTCCGCCCCCACAATTAAGAAAAAACGTCATATCTTCCACAGTTTTGATGATAGATTGTTCGTACCTTTTAGAGATATATAATAATCATAATTGTTTATCGATTTGCTGAAAGAATGATAAAGATCGGATTACCGATACTCAAGTTATGAGCAAAAAACGGCTAGTTAACACATCTCATTCCCCCACCCATTACCACAACATTCCGTTCAACAGAGGCAATCTTAGTGAGAGAGCGAGAGAGAGAGAAACTTAGAGATGAGCGCGTATAACTCGTGAGCAAATGCGAGCTGCGACATTAAGGGTACAGAGTTTGTTATAGTCGGGCTTGACCGACTTTCTTTCTTGTTTTTTGATAAAACTGTGACATGAGTCCAGTCTCGTTATTTATTTTTATTTTTCTCAGTGTATAAGCGTTTGCATTTTAAATTAAAACTGCTTTTCTTCACATGTGAAATTCTTCCTAAGTGCTCAGTTACTAGATTACACAACGACAGCTAAGCGATTTGAAACTAACTGTTCAAAACCAAGTAAATTTAGTTCGTACGGTAGATGCTGTAATTCAGTGGATGAAGAATAGAGTTCTGTCACTGTCGACTCGCAGTTTTGCGTCGTCCTCAACGATCTTGCAGATGTTGCCCCTTTGCATGCTACTTTCTAACTGGTTTAACGGAACACACCCTCCCTTTACGATCACTGCCTAGACCTTCATTGGCCTAAGTGAAGAAACTGGATTTTCCTCAATTTAACCATTGCAACCTAACCTTACCAAGTACGTAGGGTTCACCTGGTAGCCGAACTTAGTCTTGTCACTTCACTTATAATGTTCTTCTAATTTAGTTCTATATGCAAACTATTATACGAAAATCTTTGTGAATAAAATTCTCGCAGCCTCGACTTTGTCAGTTTTTTCGAAACTTCGGCCAGTGTGAATCAGAGAACTGCAAAATAATACTTTTTTTTATATCATCATACTCAAAAATTCCAACACACATTTAATCAATCAACAAAACTCAGCTTTGAATACAATTAGCTTCATACCGGCAAACGCATCGAGCGGAATCGAACATGTTTTGTCTTCTGCTCAATATGCCACAGCAAGTTCTATCTCTCTCTTTTAAATCTCTGTCTCTCATACGAAGTGATACTCGCTCATTCGAAACAATCGGTTTTGAGCCGAACGAAGAACTACGCGAATTGATTGGAATGAAGGCGAACATGATTATAATTGGTTTTATTGGTTTGATTCAATAAAAATCAGCAGCGAACATGTGTTTGTGTGTGTGTATGCAAGTTGGATCGGATGAGCGTAAAGCAAATTTATTCGGGTGTTGGTTAATGTATGAACGTTTTGCCGTTCTCTGGTGTGACACAAATTGCAGTTTGACAGATGAAATCAATCTTTTAAACTATTTTCTCCCAATTTTTCTTAAATTTGATATTCCAAATTTCTATTTCATAGTGGAAATCAAAAACAAAAGTTTAAAATTAAACCGAAGAACTGCATTCCAAATCGAAATGCCAACGATTATTAGAAATCGAGACAAAGACTCTTTTAAGAAATACCACTCCAGATGGGAAACGTCGATTTCAGTGGGTCAAAATGGCTCATGCCATCTTCAACGAAAAATAGGGGTAAACAATGCCCCCATAATCCACATCAAACAAAAACTCTTGAAGAATGCATCAGCTTCCCTTTTGCTTGTTAACTGGGCCACCAAAATGGAAGTGGAAGTGCGCTTCATCTAAATACACAATTTTAAGATTTATCGAAATTTGCACTGACTTGAAAATAAGTTTCTTCAAGTTGAAATATATTTATTTAGTGAGCGGAAGGTATGTTAATACGAGACTTCAAATAACAAGCAGATGGCCCACCCTGTATCTGAAAAGGTTTATCAATTACTGTGGAATTATTCTCTTCACTCACTAAGATGCTATTGAGGTCAGTTGCTATCGCCATTTGTGTACTTTGGTTTGTCTGTGAAGCCTTTGATAATTCAATTGAGGCCTTTCAACAGTCTATATTACTTCACAAATGTAATGTGCAAAGGGATTCATAACAGCTGAATTAACGGATTAAGTTCGAAGGCATTACCAATTACCAAGCAAGCCTCCGAATTGTGCTATTCAAATCACGCAGAGTGTAGCATACATAACAGATATCAACGAATTGCTCAAATGGTTTCAGGTGCAAATTAAACACACGCATACACACACATATGTGTGGTGTCTACGTTTGTCTGAGTGTGTGTGTGTGTGTGTGTGATAACGAGCTTCCCTCAACTTTCGGCTGTTTCTTTTGCCATCGTCTGGACGGTTAGGATGGATGGTTGGATGATGGCATGGCATGTCCTTGGTGCTTCGCTATTCATTTTGTCGAGCGCTGATGTTTCCAACATTCGCGCAATTTATTTAACTTGATTTGCAGCAATTTATTTCAAGTGTTGTCGTTTATTTAAACACCTCACTCACACACACACACACACACAAGCGTGCAAAATGCACCGCAAGAAAAATTCACTTTCAAATTGCTGCATAATTGTGTGCCACTTAAGGCTGCACACTCATGCTGCAATTAACCCTTTGATGTAATCATATGAAGAGAGAGAAAAAATAAACATATTTTATGTCAGCGCAAACTCGTTTCCATTTTGAGAAATTACATCAAAATAGTTGCCTCCCTTCCTCCCAGCACCATCATTCACTTTTACAGCTTGCGCTTCCCTCATTCATTCATAAAATTATTCAAGCAAATTTTATTTGCACAAATGTACGCGACTTGTTTGCCTTCGGCTTTTGTGACCCAAGACCGTCCCCTTCATCTCCTCCATCTGCAGGACTACAGCCACAAATGTCTGTGCTGTCTATCTTGTCGATCTAGACGACGTCCACAGGCAGCACTGTGGGCGGCAGGATGTAGATAAAGTTGAGAAATTTTAAATTATTTTTATGACTTACAGAAAAATGAATCTCCCTTTGTTTGAAAACGGATCGTTTTTGTTACGTTGGAGCAATGAATTGCAGATATTGATTACTGATTAGCCCTGATTTCTCATTGTCCGTTTAGTCAAACTGACCGGCAGGTTAGCCGAATTTGAGCGTCTCATGCTGAGCTTAACGAGAGAACAGAGCAACAAACTTAACCGCTGCCTCATGCTGAGCTCAAATTTTAATCTGTGATTCAGTCTCAATAGAATTATCAATGTTTTCTTCAATAGACAAACAGTTGATTCCAAAACTTGCTTTGTATATTTGGTTAATTGTTGAAACAATTTGTTTATGTATAAATTAAATGTGATGGTTTACAAAGAGAAGATAGCAAACTTTGTATCTGTATTTTTGGCCGCTGAATTCAAATCAATTGTCCGTTTTCCCCCAGGCTTACGAAATATTTGCATAAACGTGTGTTGAGCGGCGTTTGTTTACATTTGTAGGTCCTGTTGCAACATTAAGTAACATTTTTGTATTTTCTCATGCATTTCATTGATTAACGCTACAGAAAAACTAAACAAAAAGTGTTGATTATGTTTATAATTTACCAGTTTATTGATTTTAATAGGGAAAATATGCATATTTATACCCTTGTAGAGGATACCTGGTACCTGTGATTCAATTGGATGCCGTCACTGTAAAGTATACCTCAGGCGCATAGTTGTAGAGAAGAGATCTCATTAAATAAGAAACTAGCATTCGAGATGGAGTCGAAGAAGCCAAATGGATGCCATCAGTGTGAAGTTTTACATGGAGATGAAAATTGTACTATAAATTTTGATGTTGCCTCTATATTAAAATTGTCCAGATTTTTGTAACGCATAGAAGAAAGCATCTCTGACCACATAAAGTTTGTATATATATTCTTAATCAGCATGACGAGCTGAGTTGATATAGCCATGTCCGTCTGTCCGTCTGTTTCTATGCTATCTCCTCCGTCAGTTTAAAAGCTATCTTAACCAAACTTTGCACGAAGTCTTTTGGTACGATCGGATGACTATTGCATATAGCTGCCATAGGAACTAACGGTCGAAAAACGCGTTTTAGTGAGAAAAACATTTTTGTCTTCAACGCGAACGTAACCAAACCTCGTATTTATAAGTTTTCTATGCTTTTACATAATTCCACTAAGTTTGATGAAAATCGGACAACTATATAGTATAGCTGCCATACAAAAGATAGTTTTGAAAAAAGTCTTAGTAGGAAAAACTTTTTTGTTTTCAATGCTATCGCTCTGAAACTTGTTACTGGTCAATATTACATGCTTCCACACAATTCTGCTTTGTTTAATCCAAATCGGAAGACTATAGAGTATAGCGGCCATAGGAACGATCGGTCGAAAAAGTAGTTCTAGTGAGAAAAACTTTTTTGTTTTCAATGCAAACGCCACTAAACCTCGTATATATTAGTTTTCTATTCTTTTACATAATTCCATCAAGTTTGATGAAAATCGGACAACTATATAATATAGCTGCCATACAAAAGTTAGGTCCGAAAAAAAGTCTTGGTAGGAAAACCATTTTTGTTTTCATTGCTATCGCTACCAAAATTTAAACTGATCAATATTATATGCTACCAAACAATTCTGCCAATTTTGATCCAAATCGGATGACTATAGCATATAGCTGCCATAGGAACGAACGGTCGGAGAAGTAGTTCTAGTGAGAAAAACTTTTTTGTTTTCAATGGTAGCGTCTTTCTATTTTCCACTTATGAATATTATCGGTTTTCACACATTTTGGGGAGTTTGGTCAAAATCGGATAAATATATCATTTAACTGTCATATCGAGCTGAACAGTGTCACAGTGTCTTCTTTTGGCTGCACGCTGCTAATATGTCGGAACCGCCCGGATCGGATGACTACTTCTTGTAGCTGCCATAGGAGACAATCGATCGTAAAATGGGTTTTAGTGAGAAAACTTGTTTGTTCATCTGTCATTATTAAAATTAAATGTTTGGTCGAAATCGCTAACCCTTGGAGCGAGCTTTTTCAAGTGTATTAAAATTTCGGCACAGACGAAGTTAGCTTTCCTTTCTCGTTGTTTTTAAAATCGTTTATTTTTTGGCCAAGTTTAAATAATTCTGAAAAATGTATCAGATTTTTACAGATGGTAGTCCTTTTTCTGCACTAGTTTACCACATTTGCAGTTTTTCGATATCATCACCCAAGAGATTGAGAGAAGCTTGGCCGTGGCCCTCCCGGAGGTGCTGTTTGAGCCAATTTTACTTTATTCACCCATTAAGTTAGTTATAGACCTAAAACTACAAAAATGTACAATTTTCAAAAATTATCGACCTCTAAAAAAATGTATTTAAATCAACCAAAATCAATGTCAAATAACTTTTTAATGTCCACTATTTTGTTTCACAATAGCTTCTTAGTTCTTTGTCAAACTACAAGAAATTTTAATGGTAAATATTATGCAAACAAAACCGAAAATTTTTGGACTAACTTTTAAAAGCGCGATGATATCGAAAAACTGAAAATTTATTATATTAGACGAGACAAAGGACTATCAACTAGTAAGTTTTGGGGGTTTGGTTTTTTGTTATCAGAACATTTTTCAGAATAATTTAAACTTTGAAGAAAATGAAGATTATCAAAAAATTGCCATATTTTCCATCTTCGTTAGCCCGACCTGTTTGAACAAGAAAGCTGCAACACTGAGAAACAAAATCAATCTAAAATCTAGATTGAAAATCTCGTTTTCAAGAACCTTGCAATTTTATAAAAACAAGATTGAAAAACCTTGAAATGAGCTTAGAAATCTTAAAAACCAACTTATCAACCATCCTACAATTTTGTGTTTTTGATATATATAATTTTATTTTGTTAAAAAATAAAATAAACATTTTTCGGTTGCAATGCAACCCACCCCTCCAGGGACCCGATCTACGACATCCTCTTCTTTCAATAACATATTGGCACGACCGATTAGTCCATTTTGCCGTAGGGGGTCAATTGTTAAGCGCTGCCAGTTGCAGTATAAGAACTTACGCAGCGAAAATCTCTGCTCTTATACTGCAACTGGTTGTGCCTAATAGTTGACGCTCGATGGTAAAGCGATGTTGTCAGTGTTTCAGAAGGTACTGAGCTCAAGCCCCAGTATCGGCGGATGAATAATTTACAATTTATATAAGTTTTTCAGAAAGAAGAAAATGTTAATAACTAAAACAACTACCTCTAAACGAGATCGCACGACATTTTAGTATACACCTAATATGGGTGCCTGGACACCGTAACATAGACGGAAATGAGTCTGCGAACAAACTGGCCAGACTAGGCACAACCATCGAGCTCCTTCCAGAGAAGAGCACGATAGGGATGCCTATGACTACCTACAAGCTTCACATAAATGCCGAAACACTGCGTCTTGCTAGGGATAGGGGAAAAAACCTTTACTCGTGCTCGGTAGCAAGACTTACGTGGCCAGAATTTTCAACCTTAAACGTACTAACACACTTTTGCGTTACAGAAGGGAACACAGCGCTTCAGTTGGGTGCCCTGGCGGGTCACTGTCTTATTGGCAGACACGCAGCACGCCTAGGCGTAGCACACCACGATTTCTGCAGAAGTTGAAGATATGAGGAAGAGGAGGAAACAGTACAGCACCTCCTGTGCCACTGTTCTGCTCTGTGTAGGAGGAGACTTAGGATTCTGGGTCAACCCCTTTTAACCAATCTCTCGGAGACATCCAAGCTAGAGATCCCAGCTCTACTTAATTTAATTCTATCCACACAATGGTTCAGTATTAACCCCCCTATGGAATAAAAGGTTAACAGGGAATATATGGCATCGCAACGGGCCCATGCGGCCTAAGTGGGAGGGCGACTTGTCACTCTCAGCCATCGCAACCTAACCTAACCTAAAACAACTAACTAAACCAACCAAGTCACACCCCCCTTTCCCACCCATCCATCACCTAAAGATAAAAAATGCTGGTTTTCATTTTAAACAAGAAAAAAAGTCGGTCAAGCCCGACTATAACATACTCTGTACCCTTAACGTCTCAACTCGCATTTGCTCACGAGTTATACGCGCTCATCTCTAAGTTTCACTCTGTCTCTCTCTCTCTCTCTCTCTCTCACTAAGATTTCCGTTCAATAGAATGCTGCGGTGGTGGGTGGGGTGGTGCTGGGTGTTTACTGGCCGTTTTTTGCTCATAACTTGAGTATCGTTCGTCCGATCTTTATCATTCCTTCAGCAAATCGATAAATAATTTTGTTTACAAGGTATCTCTAGAAGGTACGAACGATCTATCTTCAAAACTGTAGGAGATATGACGTTTTTCCGAATTGCGGGGGCGGGAGGGGGCGTGGCAAAAATTGAAAATAAACTTGATCTGCCTGCAGGTATAAGAAATATATGCCCCATACATGTCAAACCTCTATCTCTTACCATCTCTGAGATCTCTTCGTTCATACGGACGGACGGACGGACGGACGGACGGACAGACGGACATGGCTATATCGACTCGGCTGTTGATGCTGATCAAGAATATATATACTTTATAGGGTCGGAAACGATTCCTTCTCCCTGTTACATACTTTTGCACAAACTTAATATACTCTATGTACCTTCGGTACAGAGTATAAAAATGAGATTGTTTCATCTTGAAGTCAAGTATAAACGATCTTAATTCAATATTGTTGGATTAATATTTAAATTGAGAATAAAATCTTGGGTAAAGACTATCACGCCTCTGTTGAATTCTGACACCGTATCGTCTCGTTTCAAGATTATAATTTTGGTTTAAGATTGATTTTTTTCTCAGTGAAGGGGCTCAAGATTCTAATTCATCAACAGAATCTGGTACGAGTGATGCGCAACTCAATAAAACTCTAAATCTTCTTTACACTGTTTGCTCTTAACGAACAAATAAGGGAACTAGATCTATCCAAGGAAATTTCTGAATTGTTGGCATCGCCGTTTGTGGGAAAGAAATATGTTGACATCTGATATACAAAGATAAACTCCAGCTATTTTCAAAGAATTACTCAAAAAATTGAGGAGTCTGCCATTTATTGCCATAATTTCCAGAGACTATTCGAAGATTACGGAGAGTTGGCTGACTGATTGTTTAAATTAATTTCAGACTCAATGTTCAGTTCGACTGATATCAGCGACTGAGGCAAATGCATGGGACTCATTTTGTTGAGTGGTTGCTTGTTTTTTTGGGAAACTTGCAAAGTTTCGAGTATAAGGAAGTCTTAAGACTAAACTTTTTAAAACAGTTGTGAACTTCATGAAGTTGGTCGCCGAGACAAAATTGTGTAATGCCCGCAAGCGTTACTCAATTTATAAGGATACTGTTTGCATTCAATTATTCAATCACAAAAAACTTAGCCAGTTACAAAAAAAATTGGGCAGATCATAGTAGCCCTTAAATAGAATAGTTCAAATGTTAACTATGCCTCCTACGACGAGCAATAAAACAATCAAACTAAGTCAATTTACATTAACTTAAAACCTTCCATTTTTCACTTAAATACCAATCACTTATTTAGTCTTCGATGGATTTTAATGAAATATGCGGCGTTGTATATTTAATAGAATAGTCTTTCGTGACCAGCAATAAAATTAATTTTACACAATATTGTTCGTGGTGAAAATCGTACTTAAAATGTATGAATGAATGAGACGGCATTCAATTACCTTCCAAGAAAACATTACCTTTTCATAATAAACAAGCCGATACCAAAGATATTGGCCTTGGCCGTGTTTAACAGAACAACTTGCTCCTTGATCAAGAATAAATTTGCAATAATCTTCCTACAGAACTCTAGTGATG
The DNA here is from genome assembly GCA_037044535.1 of Lordiphosa magnipectinata. Lineage (NCBI taxonomy): Eukaryota > Metazoa > Arthropoda > Insecta > Diptera > Drosophilidae > Lordiphosa > Lordiphosa magnipectinata. The sequence continues at coordinate 50,165 of JBAMBO010001085.1, forward strand.
CGGCATAATAATAGCCAATTTGAGGTATCTTGATACAGGAGCATGTATCAAAGAAATAGTACGCTACTTTAAAGCGATACTGCTCACTCCAACAGCAGAAACTAATCGATACATAATTTTTTTTCTGTTACCTGCTCAGGGAACACGCCCATTCACATTTTCTAAAGCTACTTTTCTTCCCAATCAAAAAAAAGGAAAACTTTAACTATTCAAGGCTAGTAATTTTAATTATTATACACAGACTTTATGTATGACATATAGTCTGGTGATTACGGCGGAGAGCGCTGATGAAATGCAACGAATGATTGAGCAGACGGAGCTATATTGTCCACAATGGGGCTTAGAAATTAACAAGGATAAGTCGAAAATAATGGTTGTGCGGGATGGAAGAGGGCGACGCCCCGAAAATGAAAGATGGATACTTGATGGCTACGCACTGAAGGTTGTTAAAGAATACACATTAGGGCGGGTCAATTTGTTTTATGCGATAAGCGTATAGCAGATTCGGAATCTGCGATGAATTCTAAGAAAATTTCACGAAGAAACCCCATGTCTAAAATGAATTCCTAGCCCCCGCTGCGAAGCATGAAAATTTAAGGTTGCGGTATATTTTGGTATATTGAGGTTTGTACGGTTTTTTTATTTAAAAATAATACATTTCGTAAAGATATTATATTTTATTCTGATTCATTTTTCTATAATATAATTTATAAATATTTTTGTTTTTAAATTAACCAACAAATTTTTTATTAATTAAATTTTTTTTAATAAAAATAACGAAAACACGCCATACACTGATGAAGTGGAAACCAAAAGTCTATAACTTTTTGACAATGAAAGATATAGGTTTGCAATTTAAAATATGTATTCAATATAATTTGGAAATTTAAGGTATTCAAAATAAAGTGGGAATGGCACGAAAGGGGGCGTAAAATACATTAGATGCCGTTTTTCTTTATATCTAAAAATTTACCAAATTAATGAAAACAATGTTGTCACAATACAAAACGCTTTTGTAGTTGTTTAATTTTCACTACATTCATACATTTATTCAACTTAATATTAAATATAAATAAAGTCAATTTTTAAAGTCTTGCTTCGACTCGATTTGTGGATATCTTAAACGACTTTCCAAAATTACTGACATAACGTCATCTACATTGTGCGGCATTACGCGTCGTGCGACATGTGTCATTAATTGCACACATCGTTCGGTTCCCAGAATGTGGGATGGAGTTTGTGGATCTGCCAGTGGTATTTCCTCAGAATTTAAATACTCCAATAAGTGTTCATGTGGAATGTTAAAAGTTAACGGAGGTTCAAATAAGATGTCGTCGTTATCTAAGTCAACTAAATTCATATAATCTGTGCAGTCGAAATTAATTATATTCTTTTTATAAGACCGGAGCTTACCCGTATCTTGTAATTTTTCGCGATAGTAAATAATTTTGATAATAGCATTTTCTCGAATAGATTTTCTTTCATCGAAAAGCGTTGCTAACAAAATATTTTCTGTATGGGCAAAAAATGAATTGTTTTGTATTGCTTTGTTCACAATTTCTTGAAGATTTTTCGAGAAGAACTGTGCTGACCGAATAAAATTAAATAAAAGTTTACTGCCGTATACCACAGAGTTATACAATTTGACATTAAAATACATTGGTATACTTTCATAATGAAATTAGTCAAAATTTTTAAATTGTTTGATGGTAAACTACTAGCGACATAAAGGCGTCAAATTCTGCTTGCTTTTGTCAACCAGCGTGAATGAACAAATTTTCCCGGTTTCATGTTGGCGACATCCTCTGAACACGAACCTTCCGATACAGCTTTGGCTATTCTATATAGATAAAAAACGTCAGTGGAAAGATTTTTTTCATCTTTACTTTCAATAGTTGGAGGCTTATTCCCAAATGAAATGGGTTCAAAATGAGGTATACTCTGCAAGAAAATGTTTGCTTTAAATTTGATGAAGTTGTATTAAATTTTGGTGCTTACCGGAAGTTGTTCACATGTCTCAAGTAACTTCGCCAAAGTGCCACAAGCAGTGGATGGTCCACTTGTCTTAGAATTTTCTTAGGCATTGTACAAATGGCGTAGTGGAAGTTTGTTGAAATGTAGCAAACAAACAAACCAATGTAATGGTTTACTTAAGGAAACTTCAAATGTATTTTACGCCCCCTTTTCGCACGCCCGACTTTTTTTTTGAATACCTTAAATTTCCAAATTATATTGAATATATATTTCAAATTGCAAACCTATATCTTTTATTGTCCAAAAGTTATAGACTTTTGGTTTCCACTTCATCAGTGTATGGCGTGTTTTCGTTATTTTTATTAAAAAAAATTTAATTTAAAAAAAATTTGTTGGTTAATTTAAAAACAAAAAAAATTATAAATTATATAATAAAATAATGAATCAGAATAAAATATAATATCTTTACGAAATGTATTATTTTAAGAAAAAAAACCTTACAAACCTCAATATACCAAAATATACTGCAACCTTAAATTTTCATGCTTCGCAGCGGGGGCTAGGAATTCATTTTAGACATGGGGTTTCTTCGTGAAATTTTCTTAGAATTCATCGCAGATTCCAAATCTGCTATACGCTTATCGCATAAAAAAATTGACCCGCCCTAATACACATACTTGGGAGTAACATTAACACAAAACATGAACTTTATAAAACACACCTTAACCACAAACTGAAGGATGCCACAATGGCGGGACATCCAATTTACGATGACGTGGAAAAATTGATGAGAAACTTTCTTAAAAGGTTATTTCGACTGCCAGTGAATACGCCAAGCTATGCACTATACCTAGAAACAGGCCTATCGGCGATGCACCTTAACACGCTGTTGACTCATTTTAGGTATATATACAAAATCATGGGACTGCCGCAACATCGACTGGCGAAAATAGTGGCGGAAGAAATACTCAAGGAAAAAACGCAGTGCTTCAAAAATTGGCAGCAGCTCTTTATTGCACACAGTGTAGAGTGCGACGTTCTAAATACTGAAGAATGGAATGCAGCGCAGGAGGCTATACTTGTTGCGATATACAAAAATCATAGATTTCAATGTGAAGCTCAAGCCAGAAGAAGCGAATCGAGAATATGGTGCAGTCAGCTCAACTACAACCTTGGCATAAACAATTATTTTAGTGAGCAATAGTAAAACAGTTTTCAAAACCAGATGTAAATTGCTTCCACTGGGATACCGACCCCACTACAGCGATAGTATTGGTACTTTATGTGTAATACGCGATCGAGAGAAGACATAGTTCAGCTTATAGCATTATGCCCTATCCTGGCGGAGTATAGAGTAGCATATTTTAATAAAATGTATTTGGAACAGAACGAGGCAATTGAACTATTGGCAGGAATTTGCGAAATTTGTCAAAGGTATAATAAATTATAGGAAAAATATTATTCAAGAAAACTTTTAAATTTAACATATAAATTAGTGAACATTTGTTAAATAAAATTAAGAAAAAAAATTATAATTATATTTTGTTAGAATAGAAGGCTAACGCTAAATGAACCAAGCCAAAATTGAAAATAAACAAACCACTACTACACAAACTTTGTCCCAGTGTGCGGTTCCAGTTCACTTCATACTTGGTCTGCCGCTGCCAATGCATGGTCCTTCTTTTTTGCCCACTTCTTGCCTAGTCTCTGTTTTTGCTGATGTGTGTGTGTTTGGGAGGGGGAGGGGGGTAAGTGGGTCCTAGTGTTTGCCCTGAAACACTTTCAAGTGTTCTCATCATTTTCCGCTGCTAATGGCGCCGCTCATTTATTTTATTGACAGCCAAACGCAGGAGCTGTGCAAATTAGTTTGCAACTTCCAACTAGTTAAGGAAAATTTCATATTAAGGTCCATCATTAATTCGGTTGTGCAATATTTTAATTTTTCAGGCTGCTGGCGACTCCTCCGTAATTGATAACATTGAATGCGCTGGCTGGCCAAGTGAAATCCATTAGTGAGTATAAATTAATCCTTGTATAAATCATTAAAAAACATTGCAAACAAAAAAAGAAAAGCCCCAGACAAGGAGTGAAATCTGGGCCACGAAACGACCAATTCAATAAAGTAAAAACTGATTACACACGGCAGGTCAGTGAGCGAGTGAGGGGGTGGGCAAGGGGATGAGGGTGGGCCGCACAGGTATCCGGCTTGTGTGTGGTGTGTGCGTAAGTTTTAATTGAAGCTTTCACATTTGGCTTTGCGGCGATAATAATTAATAATTGAAGGCGTTGTTCGCATTGGGTAAAGAATTTATCTTTTGCCCCGGAAATGCCATTTGATGGGATGGCGAAGGATCTGTATGATAGCTTGTTGCTGTTGAATGAGGTTAAGTTACCAGCGCCTCGAAGTGAAGTCCTTCGGTTTGAAAGAACTTGGTAGCTTTTAATGAAATGCCCAGGTTCGGCGCGTCGCTATCTACTGTGCCTACAAAAGAACTCTGCGGCAGCGATGTCGACACACACATATGCAATGCCAAAATGAGAATGTGTTTTTTGACGACCCCTGCTTAAAGCATACCTAAAAGGAAACTTTTATGTGAAAGTGTGTTGCAACCAAAAAATCATGAAACTTCTTATCTAAAATTCTACCTAATTAGAAATTCACATTTTGGTCAACTGATGTGGCCATTTTCTTGGCCATTTCTAGTTTAATTGGCAAAGCTGTAGGCGAAGGAGCTGAAGGTAGAAAGAAGGTCAGAAGTTGTTTGGACTTGTTCAATAAGCAAAAGTTTTCAGGCGACAACAGAAAAAAAAAGAGAGAGAAATGAAATTTGAGAATCATCAACTTGTCAAGCACACACACACACACACACACACACACACTCACATGGGGGCAAAGTTTGTCCTTGCGGTTTGGAAAAGTGAATGCGAAAAGTTGGTCAAAAAAAAAAGGGGGCAAGCAGCGAAGCTTCTCCAAGTAATTTCATTGTTGTTCAAAAAATTCTTTTGCCACTTTTGTCGTGCACTTATTTATTATTTGGCTAATTCGCGCATTGCCAAAAGTGCCCAGTGTTGTTGCAAACAATAACAATATCAAAGCAAAAGAGTAACTAACAAAGAACAACAGGAACAACAACAAAAAAGAGAGGAAAAAAAAAGTGCAAGGCAAAAGTTTTTCTAGCCAAGTGGCGCTCGGCTTGTCCAATTCTATTTCACATTTGCACTAAACTTTAAACAATGCCCACAAGCTGAGCGGTGGTGAGGAGGCTAGACGGGGGGGGTAGCGCACTTGGCAACTTTTGCAACTCCCAAAAAGAAGCAGCTAACTAATTTGTCTATCTCTCTCTCTCTCTCTCTCTCTCTCTCCGTCTCCATCTCGTGTGTCAGTTTTTGGCTTTTGTTTACAGCCGATTGTATTCAGCTTTTGTTTTGGTCTTGGCGAAAACTTGTCACATCGTCCTCGCTGGTCTGTCTATGTGGCCTAATGAATTGAAAGTTAAGCATGCCGGAGAGCCGGATCCGGATTCTGCAGAGCAGCCCGTTCAAATGCGGCTTCAAATTTGTGCATGTTAATTGAATTTTTTAGTTTTATGCCAGGGCGATAATCAAGTTGTATCATTTTTCGAGTTTGGAGTGGCAGCAGCAGCGAAGACTCATAACTAAAGGCAACAAGACACACTAGGTCGGATTTTAGAACGGCAAAATGGAAAAACGTAGGTCCCAAATATATCCTAATAGGCAACACTGCAAATGAGTTATTCACAAAACCTTTAGAGACTCTACGCGATAGTTAAAGCTCGACTTTTTATACCCTAGAAGAGGGTATATTAAAATTGTCCAGATGTTTGTAAAGCATAGAAGGAAGCATGTCCAACCACATAAAGAATATATATACATATATTTTTGATCAGCATGATGAGCTGAGTTGATATTGCCATGTCCGTTCGTCTGATTCTTTGCTATCTCCTCCGTCAGTTTTAAAGCTATCTTAACCAAACTTTGCACGAAGTGTTTTGGTACAAATACGCGGCACATTTGTCGGAACTGGCCAGATAGGACGACTAAAGCGTATAGCTGCTATAGGAACGATCGCACTATGGGAAATTTGACCACTTTTTCAGGCCAAAATTAAGAACTCAAGAACAGAGCAAGATATTTCGCTTCTGTTTTTTGCATCGGGTTAAATTAACCAATATCTAATAAAAATAGAAAAATAGAGGGCGTGGCACTCATGTACATTTTTGCAGATTTTTAGAGTACTACATACTTTAACAAGTAACAACCATTTTAGTGACAGTATTAGGTTATTGGAAAATAGTGGACGTGGCACGCCTTTAACAAGGAAAAACAGTTTTAAGGAAGAAAGTAATATAAAGCGCATTCATCTTGTAGCCCTTTAATGAAAGACAATTAATAATGTATAGTAAGAAATATATTTTCCTTAGAAAAAGTCCTGCTCTTCGTTTTCCAATTCAATATTGTATTGTTGTCATGAGTCCAATTCATTAGAATGGCATTCATCCCCACGCGCCGTGGTGTCATCCGGATTTGATGAGCATTCTAATAGGTTCAAAACCTCTAATGGAAGACACATTCTCCTCTGTCGCTGAATTCGTCTATCCAAATTCACTGAAGAATAGGATCAGAAGTATCTATAGCTCGCTGAAATACGTCTGTTAGGTTTTCAATCCTACCGCATTTTCTGGCGTGATGCAGACGATAAGATTTGTAAAATTTATGGCGAGATTCAGCTCCTTTTTCTCCGAAATATCTAATAGGAAGCACAGTATTATCAATTTTATCACTTGCGTGAATTAAGCAGCCAAGGGTATTTATCAATAATTATCTCGGCAGTACGATAACAAACAGCTTGAAGTTTGGAACAGCAATTGGCAGCTGGCATGAAAGGCATATCAAAATCGTTCGTAAATTTGCAATAAGCTGCTCATCGATGCCAGTGATGTTGGAAAAAGCATGAGGATCGGAAAATGCTCGCCGTGCAGTGTTACCATCCAACTTTCGGTTGATCGACTTTCAACGAAAGGTGTTCCCAAAATAGTCAGCAGCCGTCTTGTATAATGGATATATATCGCATTGCTTTTTTATACCCGTGTACTCGAAGAGTACATAGAGTATATTAAAGTCTGTGCAAAAGTATGTAACAGGCAGAAGGAATCATTTCCGACCCTATAAAGTATATATATTCTTGATCAGCATCAACAGCCGATTCGATATAGCCATGTCCGTCTGTCCGTCTGTCCGTCTGTCCGTCTGTCCGTCTGTCTGTCCGTATGAACGACCTAGATCTCAGAGACTAGTAAGAGCTAGAGGTTCAACCAAATTTGAAATGTAGACTCCTATTGTACTTGCACGCAGATCAAGTTTATTTTCAATTTTTGCCACGCCCCCTCACGCCCCCGCAATTTGGAAAAAACGTCATATCTCCTACAGTTTTGGATGATAGATGGTTCGTACCTTCTAGAGATATCTAGTACTCAAAATTATTTATCGATTTGCTGAAGGAATGATAAAGATCGGATGAACGATACTCAAGTTATGAGCAAAAAACGGTCAGTTAACACCACCCACCCCCCCACCAACAACCACAGCAACATACCCTAACCGTTCAACACAGGCAATCTTAGTGCGAGAGAGAACGAGAGAGAGAGAGAGAGAATAGATCGCATTGCTTTTTTTAGACTCTGTACCGAAGGTACGTAGAGACGCTGCTAACCATGCAAAGATATGTGACAGCGGAGAAGTGTTGACTTCCGGCCCTATAAAGTATATGTACTCTTGATCAGCATCAACAGCGGATTCAAACCTACGCCATGTATTTAGCTTTTTCGGGGCATATCGAAAGAAGCTTGAGAATACTGGCAAGATCAGCTTGCTTTTTTTTCTGTACAGCCAAGCTTGCTGCATGAATAAGCAAACTTACATTTTCTTTTTCCGATTTTGCAAGATCTGCAGCGCGCCTTCTGCGAGATCTGTTGCCCTTCGCATTATAAGTCGGCAGTGTTGGCCGACCTACTGGCTTCTTGGTTTCCCGAAAATTGATTACAGTTTTGGAATCCAGCCAAACTGCATGCTTGCGGCGGAACTGACTTAAATTAGCATAGGAACTCTTCCACATTTTTGTCAAGCGGTACAAAAATTTTTTACTCGCTTGGTCTACAATATCGCTGTGCTGTTCAAAATCCACTCCTGATATGACAGCCTTAATAAAATTAAACACAGCATCCTCCTTTGAGACTTTCCCCCTTGCTTCGTACACTTGCCAAACAAATCTGCGTTTGCCAAATTGAGGTTATGTCCTAAAAATTAAAATTTCTCGAAAAATCGTAAAAAGTGTTATTTTTAATTACATTCGTTTGAACAAGAATTTAATAATCTACAACATACAATACATCTTGTTGATGGACTCTGCTGGACTCACTTTGAATCCCTTTTGCAATATGACTCTTTATCAAAAATATGCATATGCAAGGCTACATACATTTTTGCTCTATTAAGGGGACAACACGAGTTCTTCTACATGTGACGTTCACAAACACATAATACAAGCCACACTGATTGGAATTCATTTCAAAAATTTGAGAAATATTGTTTAGTTTTTCACTTTTGACCACTTAAAGTTTGCAAACAAAACTTAATATTGCAGACGCATGTGCTTTGCAAATGCAACAGCTGTGTTTATCAGCTGATTCCTTTGTTGTAACGCCCTCTATAGAGATTAATGTTACGCAACACTAAAGATTGATCTATTGTGATTGCGTTGCACTAAAACTTGTTTTAAATTTCCGACTTTCAGAAGATGGGTTTCCCTCAGTGAATCGGTGGAAAAACTAGTTTTAGTGAGAAAAACTTTTTTGTTTTACTCTATGATTATGCGTTGAGTTTTTCCCCTTTGTAAACATATTAATGTAATGAACTGGCTTTGTGCCTCTGGATGAACTAGTCTAAAGCACTCTTATAACAATACCGAACTAGTGCTAATGGTTGAGAGGATGGTCACACTGGATGGATGATGCGAGCATAGAAGGACGCGTTAGTGGATTGTCTAGTAGTAGGAGGTGGACGCTGACCGAGACGGACTTGTGTATATAAATGGACAGCGACCGTAATGATAATGTAAGTAGTAATTGTGTAAATAATGACCGTAAAACCCCGAAGAGTCGTTGGATTACACCTTTATCAAATATTTTTCATTCCTTCCCTTCTTCTCGTTCCTTACTACTTCCTTCTTTCCTTCTTCACTCAGAAAATTATTTTTCTATATTTTAAAAAATCGCCCTAGAATCGGAAAAAAAAAATTTGAACAAAATCTCTATATTTAAGAAAATTTTTTTACATTTTAGAAAAGTTGCCCTAAAAATGAATTTTTTAGAAAAAAATTTTCTATCTTTCTAAATTTTAGGGTGATTTGCTTTATTGCCTTTTCTAATTTTTAGTGAAATTTCGCCTTTGATTTTAGAAAATATTTGTTACAAATTTTGGGGATTTTGCCCTAAAATTCAGAAAATAAACCCTAATCTTAAGAAAGTTTTTCTAAAAGAATATAAAGAAAAGAATGCTGCTGTGGTGACTTGATCCCAGGCCTCGCCCAACTGCGTACTTTCTTAACTATGGTTTTGACGCTACGTCTTGCTTGAGGCTAATAGTTGAGTGGGCTAAGGCGTCCGTCCGTGTGTTCTTCAGCCATTTGTGAGAGGTCCCGAGTTTTAGAAAATTTTCTTAAAAATAAGGCGAGTCGCTTTTGGCCCTTTTTTTAAAGGCGATTTTCTAAAAATTAGATCCAAAATGACACTTTTTAGGGCGAGTTGTTTTTTGAGTGTTCCTTCTTCCGTCTTCCTTCCTTCTTATTCGTGTATGAAATGAGCCCTAGTTAGGGTATTTGAATTGCGATTCAGCAAAACCGCAGCACTTTTTCAGTCGTTTCCTTTTCACGTTTTTTTTTGCCACGGTTTATTTGTTTTTCTGCGGCCAGCTTTGGCTGGCTCATCAACTTGTAATCGCATTTTGGAAGAAACCAATTTTGCAGCAGATTTACATTTGCACTGCGCTTTTTTGTTCACTCCTCGAGCAGGACTCCCTCTCGCCCTCTCGTCCTCTCGGTGTGGCTGTCTGGTTGCTTATCTGACGCCTCTGACATAATATATGGACCTCTTTTTTGCAGTTGTTGTTCGCCTTCTTTTGCTTTTGGTTTGACTTTTCTTCCCGCAGACACACTCAGAGATGTGGTTTTGTCTACTTGCAATTGTTGGCTTGCATATTGACCAGAAATTTAATTTCGAAACTTTTATCTATCGGGGTCCACGCTGAAGTGGCCGCAGTCCTCAGTCTTCAGCTTAAAGTCATAAACAATCTCGAGGAGACAGACCCCATTAAATGGCGAATAATTAGTGTACTAAACATAAAAGAAGCCGCTGCCAATTTCCTTAATGTCAAATGGAACGGAAATTGATAAGGACACATCAGATTCGCGTTGCCAGGGAAGGAAATTTAATTGCACAGCTCCGCGGTTCAGTGAGTTGACACAGTGTGACCAAGTCAATGGGAACTGCGTGGGATATTTGAAAACTTCCACTGACCCATAATTGTGCCTCCCTCCCCCCTCTCTCGCTGTGTTACTGTTGAAATATTCAAACATGGCCTACAACAGCTGTTGCTACATGACTCGACAAGGACTCCCACCCTCTCCCCAGCACCCCGGGGCTGTGTGTAAATATTTGATTTTAGAGAACGAATTCGAAAAGGGCCTTGGCTTTCATTTGCAGCCTGTTGCTGGCCCCCAAAAAATGGCCAACAATAAGACGGGAGAGAGTAAACCGCTTATTGGCCCCGTCCAAGTTTTGGCGAATGATTAATTTATTGAAATTTGCGCTTATTGCCGTTCTCAAAAATTTATTTATGCGTTTTACTTCAACCGATAATTTGTCAAAAAGTCATAAATTATGATTTGGAAAAGTGGGTAGGCAGCTCGTTCATCATTCGCACAAAAATTATAGTGGCCAGAGTTGCCAGGAGCCGGGAGCCAGAAAGCATTCAATTTGTCTGCGGTTTATTCGGTCTTTTACAAATTACGACTCGAATTGAGAGACATTTTCATTCATATTGTTAGTTGCGGTTAGGCCACAAATTTGCCTCAAGTAGAAGTTGGGTATGAAACAATGCAGAGATAGCCAAAACAAGGGCGTTGTGACGGTGGGAAGGGAAGGGGGGGGGGAGTTTTTGGCGAGAAGACACTAAATTGATGAAGCATTGAAGGAAGGAGGAAGGGACGCGCTAGAGGGAACGGAGGAACGGAGGTAGAAAGGAGAAAAGAAAGAGCAAAGAAGGAGGAAGGAAGGAGGAAGGAAGGAAGGAGGAAGGGGGAAGGAGGAACGAGGAAGGAGGAAAGAGGAAGGAAGAAGGAAGGAAGGAGAAAGGAAGGAGGAAGGAAGGAGGTAGGATGGAGGTAGGATGGAGATAGTAAGGAGGTAGGAAGGAGGTAGGATGGAGGTAGGAAGGAGGTAGGAAGGAGGTAGGAAGGAGGTAGGAAGGAGGTAGGAAGGAGGTAGGAAGGAGGTAGGATGGAGGTAGGAAGGACGGAGGAAGGAAGGAGGTAGGAAGAAGAACGAAGAAAAAGAAAGAAAAAAAAGAAAGAAGAAAAAGAAAAAAGAAAGAAGGAAGAAGAAAGAAGAATACAGAATAAAGAAATTAAGGTGAAAGGAAGGCAAGAGAAGAAGGCAAGCAGAAAGAAAGGCAGGAAACAAACAAGAAGATTGGTTCAAGATGATGAGAAAAAGACTGAATCAAATGTACAAATATATTTGCATTGATTCGCGGAATTTCTTTAAGTAAACCTAAACCAAAATCTCAATGCCAAATGATTTGAACCAAATCCTTTTCAATTGGTGCTTGGCCTGTTCGTCCTAGTCGATTTTTTTTGAAAATCCATGTTCAATTGGTCCATCCTGTATTGTCACCAAATTCCCAGAAAAGTATTAAAAATGAAAAAGATTCAAATTCAAAGGGTATAAACAAAATGCCGAATGAATTACATGTGGCAAGACGATACGAGGTCGTGGGTCTTAGTGTGCTTTAGCCATAATTTGCTGCCATGCTGAGCCTTGGCTTGTTTCCTTGTGCCAGGCAAACGACTTTGAATTACCATAAAAAAATATGTAGCACATTTTTGGGTCCAAATGCTTCAAAGTTATGACAGCAGAACCTTTCTCTCTCCGTCCGTGTGTGTGTGTGTGTGTGTGTGTGCATAAAATCAGATATCAAAAATTGTTTACAAATAATTTAATAGCCACAACACACGCACGACACGCATTCAAATGGCCCACACACACACTCACACTCATGCAATCCATAAATCGGCTTTTGTTGACCAGGGCCAGAACAACGCATTGGTATTGGTGGTACAGATTTGTTGGCTTTCTCCCTCGCTCTCTCTTTCTAACGCTTAGCGGTCAGAACGACAAAAGGACCCTCTCGCTGACCATGTGTGCATGTGAGCGTGTGTGTGTGTGTGTGTGTGTGTTGGCCATAAATAAAATGTTAGTCCGAAAGCAGCGTAAGCAACTGGGCGGCACAGGGGCCCTGGACTTGGGGCACGGGATGCGACTACACGACATTAGGCCGAATTAATGCGCGCAAGGACTTAAGTCGCAAATTTATTTCTATTCAACATACGAGACAATACGACGAGCCGCAAAACAAGGCAGCTACCCCGACCATCTCGACCAATACACTGAGAACAAATTGTAAATACTTGACAAGCAGCAATTTATTAACACTGGAGTTTGCAACTTCAGCTGGCATATGCCGAGCGTAAGCTGTAAGTTTTTCTGTTAAAGTGTTTTTGTTTGGAAACACACAAATTCGTCGCAGGGTGCGACTGCGCAGCACATTTTTCTTTGCCAAATGCAACCGTTTTCGCTTTAAACTAATGTCGAATCTGTTCGTTTAACTGATAAATACTTTAAGTACTGCAAATTGTACAAAATTCTCGAGTAGTCTGTAGGCTGTGGAATGCAACGTGCAAATTTGGTAGTTAACTTTTGGCAGAGCACGCGCTGGCTTCGGCTTTTATTTTTCTCTGGTCGGCTGGGGTGGGCTCAGGAAATATTACCAATAGGTTAGGAGCTCATTTGCTTATATGCTTAACAGCAGGAAGCTAGACGGGAGTAGGATAGTTAGGCTACAGTAAAGGGACGGGACAGAAATGAAAAGTTGAGATGAATCCACAAGGCTTTGTTGGTTATATTTTCACAAGGCTGTGAGAACGCGCACCCTACCATAATCCTTTAAATTTCATTATGCGGCTGCATGGTTTCTACAAAACAAGATACTCTAAAACAGCGCTGCCCAGCCGTATGCTCTTTGGGTACGTTTTGTTATTGTAATTGCACCAAACACAGGAAATCAATGATCGTATACATGCAGGGCGAGAGGCATATAAAACGACACACACGCTAACGATTTCGTGTGTATGCGACCCGTAGAACAAAAACCGGGTTTGTTCTCGTCTTTGATTGGTGTTTGCGAGCGCAAGTAAACTGACCAACAACAATTTCATTATTGGTATTGGTGCTTATCTTTGTGAGTATTGGTGAGTGCTCTGTCGAATGCTGCTTTTGGGCATGCCTGCTCTAAAACATGTTCATTTCAAAGTTAATTATATTATAAAACTTCATTATACGACGGGAAGAACAAGTAAAGGCTAAACATTATGATCAGGCTGCACCTAATTTAATACTAAAAGAATCGATAAAGTGTCTAAGTTCTTTGCAAATCTAGAAGGAATTTATAAAAGGGTATAGTATAAAAACTATAAAGAAAATATAAAGAAACTTATGCGACTTCATTGTTTGGTTAAACATAAGGTAAATTATGTAAAGTTAAACCCTTATTCAAAGAAAACTTAATAATATTTACGATTTATATGTGTGAATGGAATTTTAAGTTAGTACATCCTACGACGGTCTGAGTTTGGTTTTTCAAAGGCAAATATCATTTATGGCAATTTAATTCAAGATGGTTAAACACTTTCAAATTAGTCGAACTGAGACTTGATCCGCATCTTACTCTTTTGTTTAGTTGTGCGATTTCTTTAAGCAAGGCCAAAGTTCCCTTCCACGCAGAATGATCTTTCGTTGCGTCGACTGGTACTGGAAAAATGGTGATTGGGTGATGATTAAAGAACATGATGAACGCCGAATTTCGAATAGCACTGTAAATTAATATTAATTAGTTCATATTCATCTCGACTTATTTGCCTTTGTAAGAATTCTCTTTTTGATAAAACAGTTAGGCGGCTCGTGTTGCCGGATTAGATAAGAATTGTGTATCAAATCTCTTTTGTCAACAAAACAAATAAACTCTGTACCACTAAAAAGTATTCATAGCTGGACCTAAACTTTGGATTAAAGACACCAAAAACGAGAAGGCCAAGCTAACTTCGTCTGTGCCGAAGTTTTTATACCCTTGCAAATGCTGTTTTTAAAATGTCAGCGTTTAAGAACGCTTACATATAAATCAAAAATTTTTCTAACTAAAACCCATTTTCCGACAGATAAACATCATATTTCGACCAAATTTCGCGAATCTTTTTGAAAGCGTATAAAATAGCATACAAAGTAATCAGCAAGTTTAAGGACGCAAACATTAACATCGAAGATATCCGTAAGCAAACTGACGTAAGCCATGTAACATTCCTGACCTTATTAGATTTAAGTAAAGCTTTTGACAATGTGGACCACAACATTCTATGTTCTAAGCTAAGCTATCTATTCAACTTTTACTTCTCAGCTTCGAATTTGATTAAGTTCATAACTTTATTTTAGACAGCAAGCCGTTGTCTCGGGCACTCGCATGTCATAAATGCTTCCAACTACAAGGTTCTGTTCTTGGTCCACTGTTGTTTTCTATGTACATAAATGACCTACCTAATAATTTGACTGATTGTGCCGTCCATATGTATGCTGACGACGTTCAGTTGTATGTTAGTCGTCCGCTGGGTGAAATCGTTGACTGTGTCAGAGTATGCAATGAAAACTTAGTCAAACTATGCACATGGGCAAAGGAGAATTGTTTGGAATTAAACCCGTCAAAATCCAAGTGTCTAATCGTGTACAAAAAGCACATTTATATAACCAAGTTGCCTAGACTTCTTATTGATGATATTGCCCTTGAATATGTAAGTCAAATCAGCCACCTTGGAATACACTTCAACGCAACTCTCTCCTGGAGTAACCACATAGCAAAAGCTTCTGGGAAAACTTATGGTTCTCTCAGGCAACTATATTGCTCAAAATCCCTCATACCGCAGAACATTAAAATGCTCATAGCAAGATCGTGTTTAGACCCAATGTGATTCTACGGTATAGAAATTTTTGCTAATTGTGACGCCAATAGTATGCAACGACTCCGTGTAACTTTCAACTCTATTGCAAGATATGCCTTTGACCGAAAGCCCTCGGACCTGTCCTATTCGACCTGTTTCTTGATACCTGGACTAAACTTAGAACTTTAATTTTTGTCCATAAAATCATTGTTACTCTTGAACCTCAGTATTTTTATATGAAAAAATAGAATTCACTAATAATTTAATTTGCCCAAGATTAAACCTGGCCAGTTCAGAAAAACATTTCTACGTCTTTGCTGCTCGCTGCTGGAACCAGCTCCCACAAAAAAAATTTCTTACAAAGGACCATTTTTGACCGATTGGTTCTTTGGCAACCATAAGATATAGTCACCCGATGTCGATCAACTTTTCCAAATTAGTTTGAATGCACCTAATATTAAGAATCACCGACCTTAAGAACGATTTACTTGAAAACAAAAAAGATTTTTTCACTAAAATCCATTTTCCGACCGATCGGTCCTATGGCAGCTGTGAGATTTAGTCATGCGATTTTGACCAAAATTTGCAAATCTGTTTGAAAACAAATAATTTTAATAATGGCCGAGTTTGAGGACGGTACCATAGAAAACAAAAAAGTTTTTCTCACTAAGACCCATTTTTCGACCGATTATTCCTATGGCAGCTATAAGATATAGTCATCCGATCCGGTCGGATCCGACATATTAGCAGCGTGCAGAAAAAAGAAGACTCTGTGCCAAATTTCAGATCGATAGCTTCAAAACTGAGAGACTAGTTTGGACGGGCAAAGCTTAATCGACTCAGCTCGACGCCCTAATCAGGAATATATGATATATTCCCAATTTTTTTTTATTTCCAAAAAATTATTAATGGCTGTCATTTTGAAGTACTATATATAGATGAAAATACTCCAAAATGTTTTTCCCCTACCGTTAATAGTTCTTAAGATAATGAGGAAAACACATGAAAGTTTAAAAAATCATAACTTTTGAGCGGTGCATCGGATTTAATTATACCAAATACCATTTTAATCTAAAATCACGTGATCTTTTCAAAAAAAAAAATATGAGACAACTGTCAGAGCTGTCAAAACTAGTTTTTTTTTAAAACAAAATCAGTTTATTTTATTTTTCTTCAAGAGGGCCACTTTGTATTTGATTAGAATATTTTTTCAGAAAGAGCATATTATTATGTACATTTTTTAATTTATTACAAGATGGAAGATAGCCTGAGAGCGCGAAAATAATTTTTTTTGTATGTTCATTTTTTGGAGTTTGACTGTTTTTTCAAATATTATGTATCGGAGTGGCGTAAAAAATTAACAATTTATGAAATATTTGTTAAATTTTGTTCACCGTGCTATAAGACTTTTATTA
The DNA here is from genome assembly GCA_037044535.1 of Lordiphosa magnipectinata. Classification (NCBI taxonomy): domain Eukaryota; kingdom Metazoa; phylum Arthropoda; class Insecta; order Diptera; family Drosophilidae; genus Lordiphosa; species Lordiphosa magnipectinata. Next base: position 66,890 of record JBAMBO010001085.1, read on the forward strand.
CCCAAGTAAATAATCAAAATTCAGACCAAAGAAAACAAACAAAAGAAGAAAATATACATTGCATATTTATTTCTAATGTATATGTCGTTGGTTCCGGTGCTTTTCTTTGGGAAAAACTTCGTCATCAACTGATGCAGAATAGCGCTTGAGTAGCAATCTATTATCCAATCCGGGAATGAAGCAATGTTGCTTCTGGATACCTGGAATCGGCTTAGCACTTTCTCTGTTTTCACAGTCTCGTGCTCCTCTTTCGTATAGAAAAATATATCAATCCTATGAAAATAATTTTTTGACCATCGAAACAAAGCATCTGAAGTAAGGATAGGTTCACCTTGGGTGATTTTTTCGACTTAATTTATGTTTAACGTCAGAGTACAGTTAGCTTTCTTCTTCAATATGGCAATTTTTTAACTTTGACGAACCAAAATTAAATTATTGGGGTGGCCGACTGACTGATTCACTGATTGGCAATCAACGCAGAGCGCAAACGGTAAGAGATAGAAGGCTGAAATTTGGACAGGAGTTTCCATTAGTGGTGAAAGTGCGTACTAAGACGGGGTTTTGGAAAATTCCAACCGGAAAAGTCGGAAAAGCGTCGGAAAAGTTTGTATGGGAACATTTTTTTTTTCATCCGATTGACTTGAAATTTTGTTTGTAAGGATAGAATACGAAAGAGTTTGGAATGTGATTTTCCAATGTCGGAAAATCCGCCCTCAGGCGTGAAAATTCCCGGAAAATTCTGTAGGCAAAAACTATTTTTCATCCGATTTGCTTGAAACTCGGTTTGTAAGGATAGAAATCGAAATAATTTGAAATGTTATAATCCAGTGTCGGAAAATATGACCCCCAGGCGTGAAAATTCCCGGAAAATTCTGTTGACAAATAATTATTTTTCATTCGATTGGCTTGAAACTCTGTTTGTAAGGATAGAATACGAAATAATTTGAAATGTTATTTTCCAATGTCGGAAAATCCGCCCCCCAGGCGTTAAAATTTACGGAAAATTCTGTAAGCAAGAAATTAGATTTCATCCGATTGGCTTGAAACTCTGTTTGTAAGGATAGAATACGAAATAAAGTGAAATGGGGCGGTAACGATAACGATAACGGGAACGGTCACGGTGGGTGGGAAGTGGATAGGATGTGGTTGGGAATTGGAGGGAAAACCCAGCATCAATGTCGTTACGGGGAAAAGACGATGTAAGACGATGAATTCAAGCTGATCTATGTAAGATTCGCTTTGTGGGCTTTACGGGGAACACAAATTAACAAGGCTATACAATTGGCGACGCTGCGAAGCGCGACGGGTTATATGCTAGTCTCATATATAGTTTATGGGGTCGGAAATGAGTATATCTATGCGTTGCAAACTTCTGGTCAAAATTATAATCCCATTTGCAAATGTATAAAAATATGAATAGGCTGAGCAGGTTATGTACACCATGTGGTCGATGTAGACGGGTGATCTATAACCTCAATAGACCCAATATGTCATAGGCAACCTATGGTAGAGGAATAGGTCATCTATAAGAGAGGTGGCCCATAAGTTTTCTCGAATGGTTGCGGGAAAACTATGGCCCACTTAGGTAAGGCTCGATCGTTGCGAAAATGAAAGTACGGCTCCACGAGGTATGGCCAGAGACAACACCTATATCAACGTGCTTGGAATTATGTTCGGCACATAAGCCCAAGCCAGGGCTCTTGCAGGGGTGTGGTATAGCTACCAGCACTAGGTGGAAATTCCCTAATCACAGGTTCGCTCAGTCTTCGATTACGGGAGCACCATGGGACGAGTTCCTATCGAGCACTAAACGCCATGGGGCACACTTTAGGCGACATCAGTGTCTCATGAATGGAATGTAATTCACTTTTCCTGCATGGAACTAGTGGTGCCCACCTACAGATTGGAAATTAAACATTCATAAGCCTGTGTCAGCTATATAAATTAACAATATTTACCCCAGATGGGATGACACCACTGATGACACGAATGCTTTCCAAAAAAAGTTTTGAATTTCTCCAACGGAAAGCCTGAACCAATGTAGAGTACGAAGTAGCCCATGGAGAAAGCTGTGAGCTTGGCAGAGTTCTATGTGCGAAAAACTCGTTCACTCAGCATGAGCAATTATGCGAAAGGGTTACACAAAATACTCACAATTGGTTTCTTGCATAATTATTGACGATAATTTCACTACTTTTGGGGGTAACTAGGTTTGCTTAGACACTTTAATGATTTTCACGAAAGGTCTTAAATGCAATACCGCACACTTTGATGATCGCGAGGAGAAAAGATCGAAATGGCAGTCTGCTGGACCCAGGAAGGCAGTGTTAACGCAAATTTTATTTTCAGCTTGTTTTCTCATAGACAATAAACGGCGATCTAATTGGTGCTGCCAACTTGGATCCTGGTTACAGTCGAACAAAAGCTGACTGATATGTTGAAGCAAACAGTGCCAAACTGAAAATTGATATTTTTGAATTTAGCGAAACGAAAATAGAGAAACGATTCGATCGGAAGTTGACACTAGCAGTTTTGCACTGCCAAATTCACAAGGTTGTCTAGTTGATTTTAATTGCTCTTCAGTTTGACAGTTTTCTATTAACATATCACTATTTTCTATTTTCTGCGAAATTCACAAGGTTGACTAAATGGTTTAATTTGCTCTAAGCTTGACAATTTTCTGTTGACAGGAGCAGAGTTTCACTTCTTTTTATCTGTCTGTTTTCTTTGAAATTTTACCCGGTTGGCTAATTGACTTGAATGTCACAAAAGCTTAACAATTGTTAGTTGACAATACGAACAATTAAGAAAAGCAATCATAAACCTATTAAACAATACAAAATATTGAAGTGCAGAGTATTTCTGAGCGGCCTTGCAGAACTTCAAGCAAATAGTTACCTTAAGATCGGTTTGGATTTAACAGAGTTATCGTTTGGCGTTTCTTCCAGTGTATGCGTGTTGAACATTTCGGCATGACAGTGGAAATCCGGCGATAAATGTTACCAGCAAATGTGCGTATGCCTACCAAAATGGTCAGCTCACAGCGTGAGAGGGGATTGGGGAGGAGCGTAAATGCTAACTGGGACAATTTAGGTGCTCCATGGAACTATTCATTTTCAGGCGGAGAGGGCGACACACGCTTTGTGTTAATTTGTGGACAAATTTGTGCGCCGCAACGGAAGCGAAACAGTAGGTCCGGGTTGTCCCATTGTCTTGCTGCTGTTGCTCTAATCCCTGGGATCAGCAATCGATAATGAAGTTGCCGAAAAACACACGCACCAGTGTCATAAGTTAGGGCCACAGGAAGGGGCGGAGAGAAGTAGACGATTTGTTTGTGGCAAATCCAGTTATCGACGAGCTTCAATGGGGATGAGGAGGATGTGATGCTGATGATGATGATGATGATGAGGCGAGGGGGAACAAGGTCTGGCCACTGTTTCAATTTATGTTAAGCAGAAACAAGGAACCGGAACTGTGGCATACGCTGCCAATGGGTTTGCGGTTGCACTGATTCAGCTTTAAGACTGACGTGTGAAACCCCCTTAAGCACGTTTACCTAATTCGTTACCCAATTCGAGGGCAAACGCTTGCGCCAAGAAGCTGGCAGCATCATTTGTCCTTTTGCCTGCTCAGCGCGAAACAATTAAAAACCGTAAATGTCCCCACATGACAAAGTGTGAACTTAATTTCATTTTTGTAATTTACAAATGCAACAACTGTCCGAGTAAGGGGGAAGGGTACTAAATATAAATGAAAATGCTCTTCCCAAAAGCCACATACAACAAAAATAAAATAAAGAAAAACCCAGACACGAGACCAAGAAGAGCAGCCAGGGAAAATCGGTCCATTGCCAGGACCATTTCAACAATAACGAGCAAAACGAAGCTCACAAATGGAAGTAATTTTCTAAATACTTATGTGTGTGTGTGTGTACGCGAGTGCGAGTGTGTGTGTGCAGTTGCATTGTGTGAGTCATTTTTCAAAGCTTAATTTCCACACACAAGCAAAGGCAAAAAAAGGAACCTCACCAAAAAACATCACAACAACATTTAGACAATAAAACCACCCAACTGAGGGAAATGGCCTGGGCAAAACAAACTTCAATGTAATGAAGCCAAAAACAAAGGCAACAAAAACCCTCAAGGAAATGCAACAAAAAACCAAAACCAAACCGAATACAAAAATACAGAAAGAATTCTACCATATTACAACATGAAATACGCTTAAAGTTTAAGTTTAACTTGGCCATGAAACAAAAATATGGAAATTTTACATTCTTGTACCCCAATTTCCAGGGGAGCTTAAAGAGTTCAAATTCGAAGGAATGGCGATTAAGAACCAGCCAGTTTTTCAAAAGAATAATAATCATGTTCCTACAATAATTCGTATGACAGCTATACGAAACTGTGCTTATGTGAGAACAACATAATTGTGCAGTCTTCAACTGAGCTATTGACATTTGAAACGCTTTTCAATAAAGCTGCGAAGTTTGAACAAGATCGGATAACTATTACATATACTTATGAAGTAAGGGAAGGCACAAAAAATTGTTTTTTGTATCAAAAATTTTGATTAAACTTAAAAAAATTGGTTAAAAACATTTAAAAATGACAAGGTTTTGAGTTTGGGAATGCCAGCTTGAAAAATAAACCACATTTTCTAACAAAACCCTATTGTTTGTACCGAAATTTCCATGGCAGCTATATGATAAAGGTGTCCAGTTTTGATGAAACTTGAAAGAACACGCTTAAAGCATTAAGAAACAACGCTGAAAGAGTTTGTATATGCTAGCATTAAAAATAAATCAGTTTTTTTTTTATAAAAATCAACTTTTTGTACCTAAATTTCCATGGCAGCTATATGATAAAGGTGTCCAATTTCGAAGAAACTTATAAGAATAAGCTTAAAGCATTAAGAAATGACGGTAAATGAGTTTGCATATGCTAGCATTAAAAA
>JBAMBO010001086.1:0-84154 GCA_037044535.1 Lordiphosa magnipectinata
TGAATCAGTTTTTCTCAGGGCTTAATACCGGAACCGGTACCGGAACCGTTAACCGAAATAAACCGTTTCAAATCATGTACCGGAACCGGAACCTATACAAATTTTTTTTGGGAACCGAAAATCGTTTACCGTTATTAATGGAACCGATAACACCGGAACGAAACCGAAGCGGTGGTACCAGTACAGTTTCGGTTTTTTTCACCTCGGCAGAGCGCATCGTAGGTTTGGTCACGAGTTGTAGCTCAACCTACAGGATGCTAAAAAATTTGCATCGGAAGACATACGCCGCGTTGAGCGGAGCATGTATCAAAGAAATAGTACGCTACTTTAAAGTGATACTGCTCCCTCCAACAGCAGAAACTATTCGATACAACCTTTTTTTCCGATACCTGCTCAGGGATCAATTATTCTGCTGAACAGATAACGACTTTCTTCTGCACCGGAAAGTGTGGGACTCAGTCCGCGAAATTGTACGCATATTAGAACCAGCGGAGGTGGCCACAACTAAACTTCAAACTAAAAATCTTGTTTTGGGTGATTTTAATTCCATTTCGACATACTGCAAATTGGAAATATAAAAAAATTCGTCGTCTCTAGCAAAACAGCTACTGGATTCCATTAAGACTTTTCTCGCACTTAAACGTGCTCGAAACCATGAAAACATTCTCAGCTGGTGGTCAGAATCCTCCACAAAGCTCCCAGAACTGTATGAGATTTCAAAAGTCGTGCTTTCTGTTCCAGCTACGCAGGTTAGCGTGGAACGCCTATTCTCTGGCCCTAAAAATCCCTAAATCCCTAAAAAGTTGTATGGACTCAACCACATTACTGCGAGCAAATCACAAGAATGCTATATTAGTTAAATAAGACGTGGACGTATAAAATTCAAAGTTAAATTCGAAAACTAAAAATATATAATATAATTATATAATATATGGTGACATGACATAAAGCCCACGATCACAACTTTGAGATATAACTCAGAACTTTCCTGCGCCTTAGGCCCGTACATAAAGCCCCTGGGCGTTAAGTCCGTATTTCGAATTGAATTATTTGACAACAAAAATACCACGTAGAGAATGTAACAAAAGACTGAGGCTTAAATTTAGTTGCCATTTAGTGATATTCTATCTTATATTGGCTAAAAAACAGAGAATAACTCACCATTGAGAAAATTTTTGTAAGCATAACAACGTCTAATAAAAACGCGAATGGGAGGACCATTGATGACGGTTTTTTTGTTTACATATAATCCGAAACACTTTTTTTCTGTGAACCGCAACTACCGACTGCTTTTAAGTCAAATGTAGCAATTATGGCGCTAGGTGCAACACTACATAACAATTACAGTGTATTACCTATATATTTTGCAGATTCTAGGCTCAAATTCCCATTTTCTGACAATAAGATTTCGCGTTAATAAAAATTAATGATTTAGATTTATCTCAGAATTTAATTTTTCCAATTTAAAAATTAGGTAGTACTTTTACCGGTACGTACCGGTATACCGAAATAAAAATCCGGGTACCGTATCGAAACCGGAAACCGAAATTAATTGAAAACCGAAATATAACCTTTAACCGATACATTCAATTCGGGACGTACCGGAACCGAAATTAGTTTCGGGATTAAGCCCTGGTTTTTCTTATAAAAATCAATTTATTGTACCTTGTTTTCTATGGCAGCTGTATGATAAAAGTGTCCAGTTTTGATCAAACTTGTAAGAACACGCTAAAAGCATTAAGAAATGACGGCGATAGAGTTTGTATATGCTGGTATGAAAAATAAATCAGTTTTTCTTATAAAAATCAATTTATTGTACCTAAATTTCTATGGCAGCCATAAAATTTAGTTATATTTTTAATTTGACTAAACTACGGAGAATGAGTTGAAAGCATTAAAGAATGACAACGATTGAGTTTGGGTAATCTAGCATTAAAGAAACCAGTTTTTCATTAAGAAAAATAGAGGAAAGCTTCACTTTATATACCCTTGTAGCTTAAATAATTTATATAAATTATGGTTTCAAATGATTTTCGTAGAACTTTCTTAGCTGACTTATTTTCCAAACTCAGCAATAGATGGCGCCACTTCTTTGACCATTTGACCATTCCCGAAATTGTGTGGAAACTGATAATATTGATAAGTGGAAAGCTTAAAGACGCTTCCATTCGAAACAAAAAACTTTTTCTCACTTCTATAGTCATTCGATTTGGGTCAAATTTGGCAGAATTGTGTGTTGATTAGTAATAAGTTTGGGAGCGATGGCATTGAAAACAAAAAAGGTTTTTCTACTAAGACTTTTTTTCAAAACTATCTTTTGTTTGGCAGCTATACTATATAGTAGTCCGACTTTCATCAAACTTGGTGGAATTATGTGAAAGCATAGAAAACTTATAAATACGAGGTTGGGGGCGTTTGCATAGCTGCCTAAGGCAGCTATATGCTATAGTCATCCGATCCCGGTATCTATCGTAGGGTCAGGTTGTTCCTGCTTCTTAGTTGGTCCAATTTGTTCTTTGTCTCTAAGACTAGCTTAGAGGTGTACTTGTTGCTGCGAAGCGTATTGGGCGCTGCTTAGCTATCTGAAAGGAAAGAAATTTCTCTTTTATGGTAGTTTTTTCAACGGGCGATGGCACATACTTCGGCTTGATATATGTTTGTAAATTCTCCCGTTGCTTCAGACCTTCTCGTTTCTGATCCTGCTACCCCAAAACTCGTTCGTTAGGGACCCGTCTGTGTACCACTGAATTGTGTGTAGTTGCATTTCGTATAGGACGGAATAAGGACGAGAAACAAATCTACAAAAAGGATGGAGGAAGGTAGCATGAGAGACAATAGCAATTTTGTTGTATATAAGAAAGAAAGGCTGTTTTTAAAAAGGAACTTGAAGACATGTAAGAAAAGTACATTTCATCTTCATTCGCGCAAGAGACGAAAGGGTGAGGGGCAGAAAGTCATTCACAAATCAATTAATGAAAGATACTAAAATTCTCAAAAAACTCCTCCAAGATATAAAACACTCCTAGCAGTGCAAAAAGATTTGGTAACAAGTGAAAACTTATTTTAACTTATTTAGCTTAAACAGACAAATATTTTCAGTTATTTGAAATTTCCCCCCAACAGTTTTTGACACTTGTAAATTAATGATTCCTTCTCTTAAACTTCCACTTCAAGTTTTGAATTTTATAATTTTATCAATTACATTTTCCACTTTCCCCCCAAAAAAACTCGTACAAGTCTCGCTGTGTGTGTTTTTTTTTTTGGTTTTTGTTGCTGCGCGTGTCTGCAAAATTTTCGCTCATATGACACACATACACACACACACACACACGGAAAAAGAAAAGCGAAAACCACTCGCGGGAAATGCACAATGTCCTTAATGAATGTTTCATGAACTTCCTGCCTAGCAGGTTGTGTTTAAATGCGAGTCGCCTCCAAAGTGCAGGCACTAACTTCATTTGTGCATGCGGCAGCCGCAGCTTCGCGAGGGGCAAAGAGCGCGATGCGTTTGCAGCGTACGGAATATGCGTAATGCGACGCAGGTTTGTGTTGCGTCAAAACAAACGCAAAGCCGCGCACACAGTTGCCATTTCCGCACCCCATCCCCTCCCGTCGCCACTCCCTTGCAATTTGTATGCATTGCAAGGCAGGAGATGACTTTGACTGCGATGCGTTTAGTTGAGCGGAAGTCGAGTGCTTTGGTAATTTGTAGCAAACTCTTCTCTAGACTCTGCTGCTGCTGCTGCTGCTGTTATTATTATTTTTATTATAATTTTTTTCTTTTTGCAGTTTGTGGCGATGCATTTAAGTGGAGCAGGATATAGAGCACTAAATGAATGAATTAAGAGGAAAATCCAGGGATAAACATGAATGAATTTCAATGAGAATGATTCAATAATTCCCCCAGGGAATGGCATGAAATGGAGTGGTTTCGGGGAGAGCTCTAGAAATTGAAGTGAGTCAACTAGAATGGAATCTGTAGTCAAGTTATTAAATTAAAACAATGCACTCAAACTTTGTACTTGGCAATTATATATTATATGTTAAACATACCGCCACAGTTGTTTCAAATCGGCTGAGTGTATCATTTACCATAGAAATATGGGTACAAAGCTGTGCTTATGTGAGAGCAACATATATGTGGAGTCTTGAACTCTGCTATTGCCATTTTCAAACGCTTTTCAATAAAGCTGCGAAGTATGAACAAAATCGGATAACTATATCATATTGTAATGAAGTAAATGCAGGTACAAAAAATTGTTTTTTATACCCTTGTAGAGGGCACAACGTCGCTGCTGTGTGATAACAATGATTAGTGTGGCCAGAGCTGCCCCCCTCCAGAGACCATGTGGGAACGAATGTTCTTCAAGAATTGAGTATAGTTGGACGAAGGGAAGTTAAAACGAGAAGGATAAGCTAACTTCGTCTGTGCCGAAGTTTTTATACCCTTGCAAATGCAAATGTCACAGTTTAAGAACGCTTACATAAAAATCCAAAAATTTTGTAATTAAAACCTATTTTCCGACAGATAAACGTCTGAAAAAAGTTTTTCTCACTAAGACTCAATTTCCGACCGATCGGTCCTATGGCAAACATAAGATATAGTCACCCGATGTCGATCAACTTTTTCACATTAGTTTGAAAGCGTTTAATATTAATAATCACCGACCTTAAGAACGATTTACTTAAAAACAAAAAAGTTTTTTTCACTAAGACCCATTTTCCGACCGATCGGTCCTATGGCAGCTTTAAGATGAAGTCATCCGACCCGGTCGGTTCCGACATATTAGCAGCGTGCAGTAAAAAGAAGACTCTGTGCAAAATTTCAGCTCGATAGCTTTAAAACTGAGAGACTAGTTTGCGTAGAAACAGACGGACAGACAGACAGACGGACAGACAGACAGACAGACGGACGGACAAAGCTCAATCGACTCAGCTCGTCGCCCTGATCAAGAATATATATAGTTTATGGGGTCGGAAATGAATATTTCTATGCGTTGCAAACTTCTGGGCAAAATTATAATACCCTTTGCAAGGGTATAAAAAGCTTTTTGCACGTTGCGTTAGAATTTATGCTTGAAAATTCTTTGAGCAAAAAACAATATAATTCAATGGGAAATCTAAACAAAAAGCTAAATTCAGACATACACCGCTCGCCACTTGAATAGGACACCTCTAAAGCCGATTTTCTATAGTTAATTGCTGCTAAACCAAGCCATCTAGGAAAATAATTTTTGTTTTCCTATAAAGTTTATTTAAATGTAGTAATTAGACGAAAATTACAAAATTATTCAAAAGTTGTAAGTATACAAAAAACATTGTTAACCAATAAGTAACAAATTTTGGAGTCTTCATTTTGCACCACTTCAATAGGACACTTTATCTAAAAACCATTTAAGAATATTTCAATCCTTTTCAAATAACAATATTACTTAAATAAGAAATTACTAACATGTTTTTAAACCAAAAAAAGTTTTTAATAGTGTGTTGAGCCTCCTTTTTTCTCCAAAAAACCTCACACATTCGGTCTGGAAGGGATGCATACAATATTCCCAAATAATTCAACGATATCGAGCCCCATGCTAATTTGATAGCTGCAATTAGTTCGGGAACGCTCGAATATTGCTGACCTGATCCATATACTTCACGTGTTAGCCATCCCCACACATTCTCAATGATATTCAAGTCCGGTGAATAGGGTGGCCAGTTTAATAACTCCACGTTTTGGCTCGCTATATACGATTTAACAATCCGGGCCGTATGTATAGGGGCATTATCATGTTGATAAATCCATTTTAGATTTGCAAAAAGAGTTTGGAAGTGTGGAAAGGCCTCTTTCAATATACCATTATAACACAATGCATTCATGGTGGTTGGAATAAATTTAAGCTCACAGGTGCCATAATAGGAAATGGCCCCCCATACCATAATACCTCCAGCACTGCTGTGCAACTTATCAAGATGGTGTGGTTCTTTTCGAAGATCATGAGGCCCTCCAAATTAAACTTTTTTCGTCCGAAAAGACAACACGTTGCCACTCCGAAGTCCAGGTGACATGTGCGCGCGCGAAATCAAGGCGTTGTAACTTCCGAGCCGGGTTAAGAGGTGGCTTCTTCTTGATTTTTAGTCTCTTCAGGTGTGTAGCATTATTAATAACACGACGCATGGTTGTCAAACTTGCTTTAACGTTGCATTTTTCCCTTATCTTGGCCAAAGAGTCGTGCGAATTGGAAGCTTCTCTTAATATAAGTCGCTTGTCCGCGATGGTAAGCACACTGTGGGTGCGGCCCTTCATGTTTTTACCATAATTAGCCTCATTATTTAAAAAATTTGTTATGGCGTGACGGCTCCTGTCGACTTTTTTTTTGCTATTTTGGCAATAGAAAGGCCAGAATCCTTGTAAGCTTCGATTTTTCCATTCTCCGACTCAGATAATGAAGTGCCACGCCCCATTTTAATTTTTTAAAATTTTATATACACTTCAATTAAAGCAAAAAGTTTAAGTAAACCAAAATTTGTGTGCACGTGTCAACGATACCGACCAAAAAAAATGCATGTTCTATTCAAGTGGCGCAAATATTCTATTGAATTTTTGCGAATGCTCACATAAAGTGCAAACAACTTTATAACGGTTCTATTCCAAAACTTGGAATATACCAGAAAGAGCGAAGAATGCTTGCACAAAGATAATATGCAAAAAATACCGTTATTCTACCATTTCGTTTTCGAGTTACGAGCAGTTTTAAAGAGAGCATACAGGGTGTCCTATTCAAGTGGCGAGCAGTGTATATCCTAGCTACAAAAGATTTCAGGAAGCCAAGTTGCAGGAATAACTGCTACTGAAACATTGCCATAAATAAATAAAATTGCATAGATATGTTTGCACATCATTTATGTGAGCGGATTGGAATAATCTGCTCCTTTTAGTTACGGTTCTTATGGAAAATATATAATTAGGTTTACAGTTAACAGTAATAAGTGATTAAAATAGTTCAGATTTAGATTTAACACACGGCGTTTAACTGTCTCTCGACTCTTCTGCTCGACTGCTGTTTCTCTTCCTCTTTTATCTCGACTGCTTCTCTGCTTTGTTTCGGCTGTTTCTCTGCTGTGTCTGCTGTACTGCTGCAAGTCTGCTGTTAATCTTCTGCTTTTGGTCTGCTGTTAGTTCTCTGCTGTTAACCTGCTGTTTCTGCTGCCCAAACTCCGCTGTACATCTGCTGCATGCACCTTTATCCCTTTTTACATTTATATAAAAGTCTTGCGGTATTTCCGCAAGCTTGTCTTTGCAAGCGCGTAGTTCTAGTTGTATTCGTCGCATCGGTTCACGCTAGAGCTTTTTGGAAAGCTCTTTTCACGCGCTAACACGTGTTTGATTTATTGTTGTTTGTTTTTAGTCGTTCGTGAGTTATAGCGTCGCAAACATGGAGCAAAATAAAGAGAAAATACGGCATATTTTACAGTACTACTATGATAAAGGCAAAAATGCATCTCATGCTGCCAATAAAATTTGTGCAGTTTATGGACCCGATACAGTTTCCATTTCCACCGCACAACGATGGTTTCAACGTTTTCGTTCTGGTGCAGAGGTGATCGAAGATGCGCCACGGTCCGGAAGGCCTGTCGTCGAAAATTGCGATAAAATCGCTGAATTGATCGAAAGAGACCGGCATAGTAGCAGCCGTAGCATCGGCCAAGAGCTGGGCATGAGTCATCAAACCGTTATAAACCATTTGAAGAAGCTTGGATTCAAAAAGAAGCTCGATGTATGGGTGCCACACGACTTGACGCAAAAAAATCGCTTCTGAATCGCAACAAAATCGACCCGTTTTTGAAGCGGATGGCGACTGGCGATGAAAAGTGGGTCACTTACGACAACGTGAAGCGCAAACGGTCGTGGTCGAAAAGCGGTGAAGCTGCCCAGACGGTGGCCAAGCCTGGATTGACGGCCAGGAAGGTTCTTCTGTGTGTTTGGTGGGATTGGCAGGGAATCATCCACTATGAGCTGCTCCCCTATGGCCAAACGCTCAATTCGGACCTGTACTGCCAACAACTGGACCGCTTGAATGCAGCACTCATGCAGAAGAGGCCATCTTTGATCAACAGAGGCCGAATTGTCTTCCATCAGGACAACGCCAGGCCACACACATCTTTGGTGACGCACCAGAAGCTCCGGGAGCTCGGATGGGAGGTTCTTTTGCATCCACCGTATAGTCCGGATCTCGCACCAAGTGATTACCACCTATTTCTGTCCATGGCGAACGAGCTTGGTAGTCGGAAGTTGGCCACAAGAGAGTCCTGTGAAAATTGGCTCTCCGAGTTTTTTGCCAATAGGGAAGCGAGCTTCTATAAGAGGGGCATTATGAAGTTGGCATCTCGTTGGGAACTCGTCATCGAACAAAACGGCGCATATTTGACTTAAATCGCATTATTATAACCAATTTTATGAACAATTGAAAATTCAATAAAAATACCGCAAGACTTTTTTGACAACCTTATATATACCAAGTTTCAGCTCTGCAGCATCAATATTAGACTTTATGCCAAAAAACCGGCAATTGGGCCCAATGTGCAGTGGCATCACGGGCTATCTTCACTACCGTCGAAATGGCATCAATCGTGCTACGTCCCTTGCTGAAGCCAAACTGGTAGTCTGAGAGGCCGTGTCTGCTCAAAAGCTCGTTCTCAAGGCGATTGCATATTAGTCTCTCGAACAATTTGCTTATTGTGTTGAGCATGCACAATGGTCTATATGCCGTGGGATCCTCTGCGTTCTTGTCGCCTTTTGGGAGTAGCACCAATCTCTGGAGCATGCAACGGTTGTATAGGTCTACCAATATTTCGGAATAGGCGTGGTTGGAGCCCTATCTGCATTTACGCGCGATAGTGCCGCATGTACCTCGTCTGCATCCGTGGTATGTTCAGGTTCCTCATCCATGTCTGTCCATGTCGTCGCTTGAATTTCCGGTTAGAGCGGGAACAAGGTTTCGACGAGTTGCTTTTGGCACGTGGGTGACACCGTGAGCATGTATGTATATGTGTGTGTTTGCAGGCGTTTCTGTTGAGGATCTGTGAGGAGTAGTGAACTGCAGTCGCGCTCAATCACTATGTTGTCCAATGGACCACCCAATTTGGTCGCCAGTTAGAAGTTAATTTTCCTCTATTTGACTTATCCTTCATTCCTACCTCCTTCCATTCTACGTCCATCTTTTCTTACTCACCTTCATGCTCCTTCCTCACAAAAATTTAACCACAAACTCCCTTAAAGAGCTTGAAACATATACCTATAAAATCACCATTTGCCTCACTGATAACATTAAACCCACCCACAAATTCCACTCTCATTAGGTCGCATAGCTTTTAATCCCCGCCAAACCGCAAACAAAACAAAAAAGCCCGAATATGTAGGCGTTTTTCTTCTATTTTATGCTGAAATATCGCGCATACGCAGCGTTGTCGACTACCGTGCAGGTTGCAAAACACAAAAAAATAAAGGGCGCTGCACTAATGCACCAATAATTATATTCCGAGCATGAAATCTGCATATTTCATGGGCCATGCCAGAGACAGAGATAGAGAGCTTGCCGACAACAACAACAACAGCAGCAACAACTCACCTCACATGTGCAATCAAATTCCAAACGTAGCCCAAATGAGTTGCCAGTGAGAAACAGGAGGTACACTGAAGCAGAAGAAGAACAAGGGCAAATTGTGTGGCTGCAACGAGCACGAAATAGCATAATATTGACTGGGAAAACTATTAAACTGTCAATCGATTCGATGGCACTGAGGCTGACGAGGACATTACAACATGGTCAGGGGTCCCATCTACCAGCTTCGAGTTCTATTCACGCACATTTTGAGTACCTAGGAATTAAACATGACAGCAGAGGGAGGGGGGGTTTAAGGAACTGTGGTAAAGGGAAATGTTTAAATTTTGGTAAAAATTGTCAATTTTTGAGTAGACAGTAGTCCATTAACAGATGTTTGTAAAAGTCCAGTCAGTCCAGAGGGCCACCACACATTTTAAGTACCAAAATCTTAAATATGACAAAATGGATGCAGGCTGAGACATTTTGTGAATTTAGGGTGGACTTTATTCCCATATGCAAAAAATATTTTTAAAAATCCCGCAAAGTTTTGTGCATGAATTCTGTTAAAAGTTGAAAATGGGTGAGACTTAACCGCAGTGCATCGAACATAACGAAAAAAAAAAGTTGGTTTGAAAAAGCAAACTGATTGCTCCACTTGGTACGTTAGTATTGCTCCTCTATCTCTCTCTCTCTCTCTCTCTGTCTCTGTCTCTCACTTCGACAGCGTCACGTGCGCACTTAAACATCAGCATCATGATGGTATTTTGCCCAGTCAAGCGCAACGAGACAAGGCCCGAAAAGCCTGGAAGCCAGCCACTCACTCGACCAGGCGACGGCTATGAATTCGCCATTCGCCCCATACATTCCCATTCAGCCATCTGTTCATGCATATATCACAGTCAGTTTAGAATCAATAAAATATAACTTTGCGTGCTGATTTCTCTGGCAACGCTTAAAGGCATCTACTCAAGGTGGCGGCGGCGACGTCGGCGACGTTGGCATCCTCAGCGAAATATATTCATAAACATGAGAAAACCAACAAGCGAGCGACAGCAGCACGTGCAAGTGTCTCTCTTTTTCTCTGTGTGTGTGTTTGTGTGTTTCTCTGTTGAGGCATTTCCGCTTGAACGCGAATATGATATAAGCAATAAAATATTTAAAAAAAATTGACTTTTTAAAGCGCTTTAATTTAGCAACAGATACTACGCTTCTACACTCAAAAAAAATACAACAAAAACAACACTCGTCAAATCAAAATTTTGATGGATCTTTCAGTAATCTGACATCTAAATTTTATATATATTCCATCAGTAAGATAATCTGAATTTACAAATAAAACAAAAAAACCATTTCGAATTTATTTGAACATTTTCAATATTCTACTGAAATTCATAAAAAAAACTCCTCTTTTTGTTTAAAGTGTAAAACACATTTATCAGAAATCAAAATTCACCTTTCAACTTTCAATTTAATTAATTTTGACTTCATCAGCCGTTCAACTGTTTCTGTCAGTAAAACTCAAAAAAAAAATATGCATTTTGATTTTCAAATATTGTTGTGTCCCATTATTAAAATGGAACGGATCGGATCATTGGCGCCGCACACGATTGCACACGGGACGGGGGTGGAGCAATGCAAATGGGTAATGGGGTGAGGGGGCTTATTACGCAACTCGCTGCTGGCCAATGCAAATGTCAAATAGCAAATGGCCAAAATGCAAATCCAGAGACAGGCGTCAGGCGACGGACATAACTAAAAAGTTGATTGTCTGGCATTTGCATAAAATGCAATCCCATGCAGCCAGCTTCAGTCAGTCAGTCAGTCAGTCAGTCAGTTAGTCAGTCTGGGCATTCCCAGCAGTGAGCTGGTCGATTGTCGAGTTTGTTGATCTATTGACAGTCGCCTCTGGTTTTTGGCCATGCCCAAACGCACACACACAAACACACTGAAAACATATCAATCGGTTAGACATACACACTCAAATACAATCAGTCTCTGCAAATCAATGCCAAAAAAATATCTATATATCACGTAAGAATTACTAAAATGGGCCATGATAGACGTTTACTATACCCCGTTTATGATAATTTGTTTATTCGAAGACAAGCAATTGTCTAATTGAAAGCAGTGATTGGAAAGGTAAACAATTTTCTTACCTAGGTAAGGTACAAGGTTAATGTAAAACGAGAAGGCCAAGCTAACTTCGTCTGTGCCGAAGTTTTTATACCCTTGCAAATGCTGTTTTTGAAATGACAGAGACTAAGAACGCTTACATAAAAATCAAAAACTTTTGTTACTAAAACCCATTTTCCGACAGATGAACATTTGATTTCGACCAAATTTCGGGAATCTTTTTGAAAACATATCAAATTAACAATCGCCGAGTTTAAGAACGATAAAATTGAAAACAAAAAAGTTTTTCTCACTAAGACTCATTTTCGACCGATCGGTCCTATGGTAGCCTTAAGATATTGTCATCCGATCTCGACCAAATTTGTGAAATTAGTTTAAAAGCGTTTAATATTAATAACCACCGATCGATTTATTTGAAAACAAAAAAAAAAATTCACTAAGACCCATTTTCCGACAGATCGGTCCTATGGCAGCTATAAGATATAGTCATCCGATTTTGACCAAATTTCGCAAATCTGTTAGAAAGCATATAATATTAATAATGGTCGAGATTGAGGATGCTAACATTGAAAACAAAAAAGTTTTTCTCACTAAGACCCATTTTCCCACCGATGGTTCCTATGACAGCTATAAGATATAGTCATCCGATCTCGACCAAAGTTTGCAAATCTGTTTAAAAGCAAATAATATAAATAATAGCCGAGCTTAAGGACGCTAACAGTGAAAACAAAAAAGTTTTTCTCACTAAGACTCATTTTCTGACCGATGGTTCCTATGACCGCGGTAAGATATAGTCATCCGATCTTGACGAAAGTTTGCAAATCTGTTTGAAAGCAATTAATATTAATAATGGAAGAGTTTAAGGCCGTTAACATTGAAAACAAAAAAGTTTTTCTCACTAAGACCCATTTTTTGACCGATAGTTCCTATGGCAGCTATAAGATATAGTCATCCGATCCAGTCGGTTCCGACATATTAGCAGCGTGCAGTAAAAAGAAGACTCTGTGCTAAATTTCAGCTCGATAGCTTTAAAACTGAGAGACTAGTTTGCGTAGAAACAGACGGACAGACAGACAGACGGACAGACAGACAGACGGACAGACAGACAGACAGACGGACGGACAAAGCTCAATCGACTCAGCTCGTCGCCCTGATCAAGAATATATATAGTTTATGGGGTCGGAAATGAATATTTCTATGCGTTGCAAACTTCTGGGAAAAATTATAATACCGTTTGCAAGGGTATAAAAATATACAGAGGTAAGGTAAAAGGTATCCGCAATTCCCAGTACCTAGGTAAAGGTAAAAGTACTTTTAATCAAAATACAAGTTCTAAAAATGGAACATTTTAATTTTAAATGATGTCATTTTATTAAAAGGTTTCTCTTAAACCTTCTCGCCTTTTTAATATAAAGCGTAGTACGGAGACGCTGACAATTTTATCGGAGGCAACATACAGAAATCTGCTGTTGTGTGTATAAAAAATAAGCGGGCCAATTCAATTGTAGTAGTAGTAGTAGTGTTCTTCTTTATTTAAATTTATAAAACAGATAATACTTACAGATAGATGATGGCTTAGATTCTAAATTTGTATCTAAGCAAGAAATTTTTTCGTTTTCAAAATACTAAAATAAATAAATCGACACGGTTTGAAACCGTCAGTCGATCACTGCCTTCCAAATTCTTCGCTATTCAGTCTAATACACCTGGCTTCCCGATTCTTCCCCAGATACCAGATCGTTCAACTGCATAACGCGAGATTCGGTTGGCCGTGTTACTCTGTTTTAAAAGTCCCCTTCCAATATTTGTTTTCGATATTTAGTTGCCTGACTTATAAAGTTATAAAGGATCCTCCCATTTGATCCATTTAATAGCCGGTGAATTTCGTGCAGATGTAGTCTTGCCTTACCAAAATGTAAAATTCTGTATTCCCTCAAGATTGGGCAGTTTCCAATAAAAGGGACAGAGTTTTCCTGCTCGTTCCAATTGCAAAGAGAACATGCTGGACAAAGTTGAGTTTGAGCAATTCACCTCTGGCCATAAAAATTGTGCGAGTTTGCTCCACTGAAAACGCGTCGTTGAAATAATTTTCTTCTCCTAGGTCGTAGTTCAATTCTTTGTATATTAGCCTCTGAGAGCTCCGCTCTGAATCGATCATAAAAGATGATCTATATGAAGCATCCATCTTTTTAAGAATTTCTGTAGCCCATGATTCCCACTCTGAACTTTCTTCGAGGTTAAGTCTTTCGCAGTGAGTGACTGATAGAAGTTCCCATTCCCGAAAGAACTGCTGACGTCCGTTTAGCAGAAACTGAGCCAATATTTTAGGCAGTCTATTTTCGGGCATGCGAAAAACCTTCTGCATATAGGAGAAGTGCATGTCTGCGGTAAATATGTGTAGAGGTGACAATTCCGTTTCCAGATACAGCATTCTGTTTGGAGTGTTTCTGGGCAGTCGGAATAGCTTTTTCAGAAAGTATCTGAGCAGGCTCTCAATTTCATCGTACTGCATAATCACCCAGACATAATGGACCTCACAGCTGCTCCGAAAAGTTTGTATTTGATGGTCGTTGGTACATCTTTCCTGCTCAAGAGAGATTTCCTGGTGCAGTTTATCGCCACCTTTGCGTCTTTCAGTTTTTCTTGCAAATGGTATTTAAATTGCGCATTATGGTAGATCCACACTCCCAGGTATTTATAGGTTTTCACCACTTCAAGCTCGGTCTCTCCCAAGTACCATTTCTCTTCTAGAGCAAGTCTTCTCCAGTGTTTTTTGAAGACTAGAATCTTTGACTTTGTGATATTTATTTTGAGGCCCAATTGTATTCAATTGTATAAAATTGAAAATGGAAGTCACTAGGAAAAATTCAGTTGTCTGTGCTAATGCCATGGTCTATTTCATGGAAGCATTTTGTGTGGGGTGGTAGAAGCAGAACTTAGCCACATAGGCATACTGCTATAACGACAACACAAAACGCATTTGGAGATTAAAATTGCTGGGCAGCACATTCAATATTCATAGCCACAGCCAGCTCCAAATACTGGAGGCGGATCATACTCGCCGGGCGTATTAGAGTAGGCTAAACTAGGTGAATATGGATTTAAAGTTGGCCACAACAGTAGCAACGGAAGCTACCACAGTAAGCCGAAGGAGCCACTACTATAACACTGTGCAACACTAAAAAGTTTATAGAGTCGAGACCAAAAAATTATGAAAGGGTATAATGGTAGTACAAAAACCTTCGCTGGGTTTCTGATTAGCTGCCGTTTTCTTTTTATTGCACTTTGAAGTTTTCAGCTTCTGATTGGGATTCGCCACTTCATATCTTGTAAACTATTTGGAATTTCACTTTGACGTCCTAGAGAAAGTCGTTGCTCTTGGCTTGGCTTACAAAACATTTTTAAGTAGCAAGTCACACTTTGTTAAAGACATAAAAGAAAAATTCACAATAATTTACGAGATATGGAATCGATAGTCTTACTCTTAAGCTGAAAAGTTCAAAGTGCAATCAAAAGAAAACGGCAGCTAATCAGACCAAACCAAGACAGGGTTTTTATACTACTATCACACCCTTTCAGAATTTTTTGGTCTCGACGCTGTCAACTCTTTTGAGTTGAAAAATGTGTCATAGTGTAATGGGCTGTGGAGACTTCAGCTTAGGGCTGCTTGGCCGTTGGCTGTAGGGCCGCGTTCCAAGGGCTGTGGAGACTACGAAGGTTAAGATTTGGGTGGTAATGTTGTGAAAACATCGATAGCGGGCACCATCGATAGTTTGAACATCGATAGTATTCCACTACTGTCGATAGTACTATCGAAAAAATTTGATTGAAAAAATTGTACATTGTCCTTCTCCCGAACTTTTATTGGCCAGATTTGATCAGCTCCACTTGTTTGTCCACCTCTCAGTTGTCCAAATAATTGTAGTTTTGTTTTTTGGTCTTCTTTGCTTTAATTTTTTTCATTGTGTGCTCAATTTCCAAAGGTACCTCTGACAATTATCTAACAAGTTTCATAATTTTCAGACCCCCCTTCAACAATTTATCAGCTGTTTCCAAAAAAACGAGTTGGCAGGTCCATGCAATTTTCAGAGTGAATTGTTGGTTGCTCCGTACTCGCTCTGACAATGAGCTCTGACAATTTTCATGAGCGTATTTCCGGAGCTATGTAATTAGATAGGCTCCGACATAATTGTCGGCGTCTCCGTACTTCGCTTTACAAAAGTTTCGAATATTTCGTCACCTATTCAATTTCTTTTTGGTGTATGCATTTGGCATCTACTGCTAAAAATTCTTTCAATAGGGATTTCAGATCTGGGCAAAATGGTATAATACTTATAAAAAACATTGCAATTATTTTTATACTAAGGTGTAGATTCAAAAGGTTTGCTATAATCGGCAAGATAAGTTAAGACTTCCAATGCAATATTAGAATTTTCGGAACAGCTCTAAGTTTTATCCAATCTTTCATTACTGGCATTGTAAAAGTCTTCAGAATCCTTTGTATTGGAACTCTTATTGACAAACTTTCGGTAATTTTTTTAACAAACCAATCGTTAAAACAACTAAAATTGTATGGTAGTTATTTGGAATCCACTTCAATTTAAAGCAAAGGTCTTTGCCTCGCTTGAAGTCAAGTTTTCAACAAATTAAAGCCTTTTAAAACCCCTTTTTTAAGAGCAGCTGTTCTATCGCGCTCTATTACCCTTAAATCAGACTCTTCTAAAAACTCAGGCTTCACGTGTTTCGTTCAAAAATGTACACTTTAATTGCTTTTCAGAAGTTGGATACATTTTGTGTAACTGCTGAACCTTTGGATATCTCTAAGTCCGTATTTGCTATGAACTTCAGCTAATATAGTAGCAATTATTTCATGTGTGTGGGACAATCGCAGACGCTTATATGCGAGTACGAGAGAACCGGCGATATTTTTCTTATGTATTTAGCCGTCCTCCCATTATTACTTGTGTAAAAGTTTTGCGATTTAAAACCATTTTTCAGTACAAAATTTGTCTAAAAATCTCAAAATGTTTGCGAAAGTGAAAATGGGAGCACGGTTATATAGCATGGATCGTACAGTTTTTAAACACAAAATGTTTACCAGACGTTAAAGCCAAAAACAGGTCCCGGAATACTTTTCTTTTCAATATGTCAGAGTGAGGCAGCATCTCTGCTATAATATAATCGGAGCGAAAACAAGTACGAAAGGTACCTAGTATCTTACCTATTGACAAGGTAAATAAAAATTCAGACCTAAGTAAGGTAAAAGGTACTCGAATTTAAAAATACCGAGGTACACATGTACATAGGTACTTCCAAACACTGCTTGAAAGTGATAGTTACAAAGTGTGTATGAAAAACGTTAAGGCTACATATCTACCGCACCGACCAAATAAGGAGAACTTTTTTACGATATGCCACTGATCACATCATTAGACCGATTACGTGATTACGGGAATTGATATAATGGGAACAATGAATTAACAATAGTGGTTTTTCTGAAAGCAATTTAGATTTACTTAAGATATCATAAAAGCCAATCTAAATCAGTTGACGAAACGAATCTTTCTGCGCTCTGATTTGATCTAGACTCGTGAACAGCTGTTAGTGTGTCCGAACATCTGATTGACAATTGGCGCAAAAGTGCCTGGAAGGTCATGGTTAGTGAAAAAATGCAGTCAATGACACAACCTTTTTGAAGAAGCGGTAGGCATTGGGGCTTACGCTTATCATTTCTATGCTCATTCCTTAGCTCCGCCTTTGCAGTTATAGCGAAGATCTGCAGCTTTAAGATGACTGAAAAAATTCGGAACTGGTGTCTTTTGGAAATGAATGAGAAGTGAAACTTTATTTGAATATTAATTGGTTCCAATTGGGTCGATGCGGTGCCTCCATTTTAGTCACTACTTTGATTACCTACTGGACCACAACGACTCCTACAATAGCCACGGCAGGCGATATGTGGGGAAATAGTATGTACAATGTCACTTTACTAAGAGCAGATGTGAACAGTAGATCATCACGGATGGTCTGTAATAGTTTAAGGTCCGACTACCTGATTTTGTAGCTGAGATCATGTTGATACGAAGAATGAAATTGCTGAACAATCAAAGCAGAAACAGAAAGCAGAACTTTGCCTGGACCATTGCGATTCAACTTGCGCTGGTAGCCCGGGGCAGTCACATTAAAGTCCAGCCATCCCGTATAGCCTGGATACTGCACTTCACGTTGCACTGGCGTGGACACCGATTCGTATTTAATCTTCTTCTTGGGTTTTGAGATTATTTTGTAAGAAAAACATCGATTGGCAACCATATTCACTCCACATAACGATGGGTCTGCGAAACCCATCAAATAGAAACCAAAAATGCCCCAGTCATCGCTGACGTATAACTTCACGCCCAGATCACAACATTTACCATATAGGCGCTGCAACTCCTCATTGTTCTGGCCATTCACGACCAGCACATTGAGCTGGACAATAGAGTCCTTGGTTTTCTTCTTGAGCGGTTGAGTGTCGGCCGATATATCTACCATCGGATTTAGAACACGGGCGCGCTCTAGAGTTGATCCCAAGGGACTTGCGCGCAGCCAGGAATCGTGAGCAAAAGTCTTCCTCTGTGACCAGCTTGTCGTCAGGCAGCTTCACAGAGTCGACGCCGGACAGGATTGTGTTGTTGGTTATTTCGGCTCCAAGTCCATTCAATCCGGAGATGAGTATTTTGGCATTTCGTAGGCTGGAAATGTTATTTTAAGCATCTTTCGTTTCTTCTACTCCCTCACCGAGCCGGTGAACTTACCGCTTTTTGGCGATTCCAAGCACTTTTGCCTCTGTCCACTTTATTCCGCTGGTCCTTCTTCTCCTCAAAAGAGGCTCGTATGTATTCTAAATTGCATTAAATAAATAATTAATTCATTATTAAAACTTTAAATCATCTTGATAACTAAAATCGCTCGCCCTATTAAAGTCAAACCACAATGTTAACAAACCAGAGAACGGCCACACAAAAATGAAATCAAATTTCAATCAAATCTTAATCAGCCTCAAAGTCGATTTCGCTGAATCTTTTAGAATGACCATTACTTCCTCACTTTGGAGCAGCTGTGAACAGCTGTTCGACGAAATCTAAATCAAATCTAAATCGCTTTCAGGAGTACCACTATTATGTGGTAAAGTTCGTTATATTTATCGCCCAGGACTCGGAAGGAGCTGAACACTTGCAAAGACAACGAACGAAAACGTCAAATCCAGTTCAGAAGACTTGGGAGGAGAGGCAAATCTACATCACCAACAACCCGTTTATGCAGAATAATCACACCTTGACTTGTCCTACGGTCTTTTAGAGTTGGCAAGTTCAGAAGTCGTAGCCTATCTATATAGGGAGGCAAACGGCGACCAGCATCCCAAACATAAGCCCTGAAGTGCCAAGAAAGGTAGCTACTTTTGAACCGACTCCAGTATATATTGAGGTGACTAAATGCTTGAGTAATACTCTAGTGATAGGCGAACAAACTCATCAGATCAACGTTTAATGAAAACTCTTACTTTTGTTGCATACGACAGAGATGTGGTCCTTAAAGCTTGTGATCAAATAATATACCCATTTCATGAATTGAGGTAATTCCATCATCATATTCAATAAAGTATGTATCAGAGCAGGTTTAGTGCGGTAAAACGACATGAACTTGCATTTATCATGATTAAGCTAGAGCATATTCACGTTGCACCAAGATTGAAGATAATTAAGGCCAAGTTGAAGACATTTATACGAATCAGGAGAAGATAGAGAAATAGACATCATCCGCAAACATTAAGACTTGAGATGACTTAACAACCTGAGGAAGATCATTGATAAACAAACCAAAAAGTAAAGGTCCTAGGTGACTACCTTGCGGTACACCAGAGGTAACACATACTATATTTTCTGTTTGAAAGATGGGAAGATATTAATTTTAATCAATTTGGGGGAAAATCCAAGCTAGACATCTTATGAATAAGAAGCCTATGATTGAACGAATCAATGTCTGTAAAGATGACATCAATCTGTAATTGATTAAGAAAACCGAGACTAATTTTGGAACTCCAGAAGATTTGTCGGCTAGTAGATCGGCTTTTAATAAAACCGTGTTGACAAGGTGACGAGAAGAGTGAACGGCATGGATGCTGCAGTTATATAGTTTGTAGTTGGGGGAATAGCGCACTGCGACCAATACTGATCTATTGTGCCCTCTTACTTAGTTTACAACTCTCCTAGCAGCCCTATTTTCTGTACGAATGTCAGGATTTTCGTGGGTTCTAGGTTACTTATCTTGTTGGGTAAGCTGTGTTCCCCAAATCTGCTGAATCTTCGCCTCGCTAGAGCATCGCAGTGGGCCTCCTTCTCTTCACAGTATCTACATAGTGGGGTGTTTGCTATTCCCAGCTTGTAGAGTTGACCCCGCAGCTTGCAGTGGCCCGTGTAGAGCCCTGTCAGGATCCTATAGTCCAGCTCCTTTGGGTGTCAAAGACCCTTCTGTGTACCACTGAATTGTGTGTGGTTGCATTTTATATGTCTCTTCTAGTGAGATCCAATCTCTCTTATTACTTTTGCGTACAGTGAAGTTCTTGTGAAGATCTCGTCTCTGGGTTGAAGAATTATAGGGATTTCCTTCTCCAACCTCTCAGAGTCCATCAGGCTTACTATGTAGTTCCTTCCCACTCCTTCTGCTGTCAGTCTGAGCAATGTGGCTTTTTATACTCTGTACCGAAGATACATAGAGTATATTAAGTTTGTTAAGTATGTAACAGGGTGAAGGAATCATTTCCGACCCTATAAAGTATATATATTCTTGATCAGCATCAACAGCCGAGTCGATATAGCCATGTCCGTCTGTCTGTCTGTCCGTCCGTCCGTATGAACGAAGAGATCTCAGAGATGGTAAGAGATAGAGGTTTGACATGTAAGGGACATATATTTCTTATACTTGCAGGCAGATCAAGTTTATTATCAATTTTTGCCACGCCCCCTCACGCCCCCGCAATTTGGAAAAAACGTCATATCTCCTACAGTTTTGATGATAGATGGTTCGTACTTTCTAGAGATATCTAGTACTTTTTTATTATTTATCGATTTGCTGAAGGAATGATAAAGATCGGATGAACGATACTCAAGTTCTGAGCAAAAAACGGTCAGTTAACACCCCCCACCCACCCCACCCATAACCTAAGCATTGCGTTCAGCAGAAGCAATCTTAGTGAGAGAGAGAAAGAGAGAGAGAGAGAGAGAGACTTAGAGAGCGCACTGCGTTGTGCGTTGTGTGTTAACTGGCCGTTTGACTCGTGACCAAATGCGAGCTGCAACATTAAGGGTGCAGAGTATGTTATAGTCGGGCTTGACCGACTTTCTTTCTTGTTTCTTCCAGCAGATGGTATGATGGAGTGGTGTTAGCTCCATCAGTACTTCTAGGGCCGCTGTCAGACAGGTATGCATGGCTCCGGTCGTGCATACACATGCCAGCCTTTGCAGTTTTTGCAACTGCGTCCTTATAGTGAGAAGATTTGCTCTATCTCCCTACACGACAGCTCCATACGTGAGCATCGGCCACCGGAATATGTGTGGTGCCATGCCCCAGCTATGCTCCTGCATGTGTATAGAGCCCTAGTACACTTACTGTGTGTATTCTCTATGTGTTAAGGTGTTATGAGGCAGCCGGAAAGACGTTTTGGCCTCATTCTACTAAGTTTGTATCTTCTAGTGAACGGTACAATGATGGGTTTTGCAGGGTTTAGGTTGAGGCCAACCTCCTTGCATCAATCGGACGTCACTCTCAGTCCTCTTTGGACTATGTCACATAGGGTTTCTTCCTACTTTCCTTTTGCAAGGATAACGATGTCATTTGGCATATTATGCCCTGGGACGCGCATCTTTCTAAGAGTTCAACCACAAGTAGGCTCCTCAACAGTGAGGAGAGTACTCCTCCCTGAGGGCATTCTCTAGTTGTGGTTACTATGATGGATTTTCCACCTTCCACTACAGAGGCTTCTCTGCATCGTAGAAGTGAGTCTATCCATTTGCCTATTGTGGGGTTTATTCCTCTACTGATTAGAGCATTCTTGACAGCACTATGGGATGTGTTGTCAAATGCTCCCCCAATATCTAGGAAGGCGCACAGAGCGACTTCCTTATCTTCTATTGTTTTCTCGATCATCTGCCTCGGTCTGCTCTGTACGCGTGCTGTGTTGGCTGGAGGGGTGGCCTTTAACAGCGCATTGCGTATACTGTTGTCCACCAGCTTTTCTATCGTTTTCAGTAAAAACGATGTCAAGCTGATGGGTATGCTGCAGTTGTTCAGTGAACAATCTCTCAAAAAGTTTCGGGATAGCACTGAGTCTTGCAATGCCAAAATAGTTCTCGATGTGCGATTAATTACACTTTTTGTGTAGCGGGATGATAAAAGATTCCTTCCAAATGGGTGGAAAATTGCTTTGGTCAATTGACATTTAAAAAAGTTTAAAAGTAAGGGAGCTAGCACAGTTTTTAAGGACACAGCTGGGAGTAAAGGAATAATTTACTGTTGAAAGACTCTGTATAGACTTATACACTTTTAGGTGAGCGCGGTGGTAAGTTTTCCATTGTACTGACCGGCTCAAAGTGAGCGAGCTGCTTTTATTTCTAAATTTCTCATTCCTTAATTTCTATTCTTAACTAAGGCAGCATTTGTAAGATAGCTGCTTGTGTATAAATATAAAAATGCATTCGTGAGTGGAATACACATTGCCTCACACGATGCATATTAAGTGGTGGGAACCGGATGACCTTTTCAAGTGGTTCCCATGGTTGATTCTTTTCAAGTGTGTCTGCTAGGCTGCTCCTTGTCACTGCCGCTATTCATATTTAATGCTATTACAAAAGGTAGCATGTTTATGACATAGGCGACCAAGTGTAAATATTTAATGTTACAAAGAATGATAGGTTTATGATATGTAACGCAACGTTAGGATCGTGGTCGAGTCTCATATTCAAGTTTGAACAGACTCCTTAAAACGTCCGACTCTTGAATTATAGTTATATTTATGGGATCTGTATGAGCTAGTGTATAGGGATAGTTAAAGTCAGGTTTAAGATTATCAAATTAATAGGTAGACTGTAAAAATTCAGCAAATAAGTTGACTATGCCCAGGTCAACGCTTGCTGCACTGTTATTAAGAAAAAGAGATAAAGGAAATAAATTTAATTACCGTTTCGAGTTAACGAAAGAAAAACATAGCTTAGAGTTGCTTCGAAAGCAAACTTTACAGCGTTTGAGGTAGCTTTTAAAAAACACTCGTAGTTTAGTCCCGGTCACGCACACACAGGAGCCGCAAATAAACAGGGTTTCTTCAAAATTCTTCAAAAAAAATTAATTAATGTTTGCACTGCCATAAGCAGCGTGTGGGCAACCCTGAATTATAAATACGGCATAATTTGATCAATTTCTAGGTATATATACCCAGGTTGAGGAACTAATGAGTTTGCTGGGTATTCAACTAGAGAGAAATCATACCACTTTTCCTGTTACCCTTCCCCCCTGCCCAGAGGCTGGGCAAAGGGTGTGGTGCGAGGGGCAAAAAGTCAAATGGATTGAATATTGAGTTTATGATGTTGTCGCTGGCAATTTTCGTTAGCTTTAAGCGGTTTGGCTTTGGGTGCCTGATGCTTTTGTGCTGGTTGCGTATACGCAATGTGGCCGGGTTGTACAGATGTGTGTCTGTGTGTTAGTGTGTTTTGTCGATTATATGCTTGAGAGAGCTGCCAACACACGCACACACACACACACAGGGTCTGCCCGTACACGCTTCAGTGAGGCAGTCGCGCTTGGCTGTTGATGTTCTTGTTGTTTCGGCTGCTGTGCGTGTGTTTATGGACTCATGCAGTAAATTGAATTTTACCCACAACAACAACATTAGCCATATCACAGGCAGAGCTTCGACACATTCTTTTCCGCCTTGACAAAGGGCTTTGAGGTTCTCCTGCTCCTTCTTGGATGGCAAAAAGCGCCATTAGCATATGGGCCAATGGACTGATGGGCTGATGTCTGGACTTGCACACATGATTTGAGTTTTGCCTTGCCAGCCGGAAATAATAATTGCCTCTTCGCTGGTTCCGAAATTCAAGTTGAATTATTTCTTTTATTTTTTAGGGAATTAATTTCCCCTTGATTATTCATTCCCAAACAAAGTGCCACAACAACAAATTCCAATGGACTGTGAAATGTGGTGGCAAACTTCAAAAATGTGCAAATGCCGAATGCAAATGTCGAATGCAAATTAAGTGGGGTGGTGGATGGGGCGGGGGGGCGTGTCCCTTGCATAATTGCCATGCAACTTACTTTTGGCCACACTTTGCCCAACGCCTTCTCTTCGCCGACTTATTTATTTGACGAGTGCAAATTGATTTTTGTGATGCGGCATCGATATTCTCCAGCTGCTTGAAAGTTTGCACAAATTGCGGTGCAAATTTGCAACTTTCGCATAAAGTTTGACTCAAATTACCTAAGCGTTGGCAGCTGGAGGCAACAAGAGGCAGCGGGCTGAATCGTAGCTGTTGAAAAGTGAAAAGCGCAAAATAGTTTTGCCTCGCACAAAAAGTTTGCCCAGATTGTGTGACAAATGCGACAAACACAAACAAATAAAGATGAAGAAAGAAGGGGGAGCGAAAACTTGGCGGAAAGTTGAGCGGATGAGAAAAGGAGCTGATATCAGAGTCAGATTTTTGGGGGGAATGGAGATTGCAGCTGGGCGATATCTGTGACTACTCAACGTTAGGAAATTTGCTGGCCAAAAGTGTTTTAAATATGTGGATCTATGAAACGTGAACCGGTTGGAAAGCGTTAAAAATTGGTTCTCAAGTCTCAGAAATTATTTTAGCTATGAACTTACAAATTGGATTTATAGTTTTTGAAATAGGGAGTTAGTTGCTTACTTTACCGGTTCCAAACCGTTTTCAAAAGGTTCCAAACCGTTTTGAATCGATTTCAAAGAAGTTAAGAGCTTTTTTAAGCTTTGAACTTGAAATTTAGATTGGTAATACATTTGAGGTTAAAACTGCTCCGAACCAATTCGAACCGGTTCAATTATGGCTTACATTCACATCGCAGAAGTTATTTAAGCTATGAAATTCAAAATTGTAGCTTGGGCTGGTAATATGGAACGAGTTGCGGTTCGGAATCCGCGTGAACCTTTTCAAGAGGTTTCCAAACTAATTTAAGCCGATTTCAAAAAGGTTCAGTTTTTTATTAGAGACTGGGAGACAAAACTAGATTAATTTTGTCGTTGCGACAGATTCTTTTGGGTACGCCTTATCTATGCATTTTGTATTTGCAAAGTCAACCGCTTTTACCATTTGCCGTATAGGCAAAATGGGGTTAACAGTGGTTTAACAGTAAGTTTATAGTGACCTGGCAGCGACTAAACAGTGACTTGACTGTGACTAAACAGTAACTTGACAGTGACTCAACAGTGACTTGGCAGTGACTTGACAGTGGCTTGACATAACTTGACAGTGACTTGACAGTGACTTGACAGTGACTTGACAGTGACTTGACAGTGACTTGACAGTGACTTGACAGTGACTTGACAGTGACTTGACAGTGACTTGACAGTGACTTGACAGTGACTTGACAGTGACTTGACAGTGACTTAACAGTGACTCGACAGTGACTGGACAGTGACTTGACAGTGACTGAACAATGACTTAACAGTGACTAAACATTGTCTTGACAGTGAATTGACAGTGATTTGACAGTGACTTGACAGTGACTTGACAGTGACTTGACAGTGACTTGACAGTGACTGAACAATGACTTAACAGTGACTTAACATTGACTTAACCTTGAATTAACAGTGACTCAACCTTGACTTAACAGTGACTTAGCAGCGACTTAACAGTGACTTATCAGTGACTCAACAGTGATTCAACAGTGACTGATCAGTGATTCAACAGTGACTCAAAAGTGACTTCGTACTGACTTCACAGTGACTTAACAGTGACTTACCAGTGACTTAACAGTGACCTTTTCAACCTTGCCTCACCTTGTTAATTTTGAGAATTTTATTGGGCTTAAAAAGTGTGAAAACTATTTAGTACTAAATTAAAGAAGTTTTGTTTCCAGATTCTAGAAGCTTTGGGCTAACTGTACGAAATCTATTTGACCTCTGAAGTTTGCTTCTAGTTTTACCAATAAAAAGTGATATTTAGGGACTGAAGAATGTTTCATACTTAACATAAACTTTTGGACATACAAACGTGCTAAACAATCTGTCGCACGTTTTTGTATGATAATGTACAAGTTTAAGACTTTTCTATATGGAAAGAATATGCCAATCCTGTGTCTGTGGACAAGGCCCTCGCAACTGATATACAGACAAACTGCAACTTGTTTTATTTTAAAGCCATTAATCATTTTTGTGTAACTTTTCTATAGTAGATTATAATATATAATTGTCGTTTGTTCAAGCCCAGACCACAGTTTACGGGTATTATGCAACAAGTTCAGCGTTAAATTTTTCCATAAGTTAATCAATTAATCGCATTTGGTTTTGCACTCGTCATTTGGTGCTCTACGGCCACTTTTATTTATGCAATGTTTATCAACATTTTGTGTAAATTTCGCTTTCAGGGCCTGAAAGGTTTATGTAACTGTTTTCAGTTTTTGCATCACTAAATCCCATTTTACTCCGTGGCAGCTGACCCAACAAATATACCGGCCCTGTGGCAAAAGTGCATCCTCACACAACAAACACACATAAAAAACATTTTAAAATTTATTGAAATTGAAAAAAAAAAAAAACGAAATGCTGAACCAACATAATGACTCAAAGTCAATGGCACCGTGGAATTACAACATATCCCATTTCCGAAAATCAATTGAGTGAATTACTCAGACTTTAGAAAACATGGAAAATCACAAGAGTTTCTATGACATTTTGGGAGATATTTGGGCTCCTGCGCTCTGGATTCCCAAATATTAATGGGCCAAAATGACTTTGTGTGTACAGGCACCAAAGGAGTCTAATGATCTGTGTGTGTTTTGCACTTTGTTATTTGATACCTTTAAGAAGACTATTCTATAAATAATTCAAATTCTAAATTTTCATAAAATGAAAGAAGTAGTGTGGGTGTCTTGGAACGCCTGGTACGAGCGAAGCTCGATACTCAGTTGTAGCGAATACATATATATTATATATATGATTAACTAAATATATACAAGCGCATGTAGATTACATACATTTTAATCCAAGCGCACTCAAACATCAGCTCTCATGTATAATCCGAGATCTCTTGTTTATATGAACGCACATAAGCATGGCTAGCCACAGCCAAAGTGCTTAGTGGACGCACTCTTTGTCCACTTACCAAATCCCATACTTATGTTTATATGTATATGCATTCGCCTCATTCTCAAGATAAGGCCTTTGGCCAAGATATTCATATAAATACAGTTCAGTGGAGTTTTGCATACACTCGAGGCAGCTTTTGACTCTGCCCCAACTTTAAGCACACAAATAAAATAATAACAATAATTTAACAGAAGCTGGTTTGTGTGTTGTTATTTGGCAGACGCCCCTCTGGGGGGCGCTCTGGAACCAGATGTTTTTTCAAATATTTAAAAGTGCAAAACGGAGAATCTACTGCAAAAGGTTGATTGCAAAAGGAAGCTCAATCAATCTTTCACACAGTACTCAAAAAATCAGTATTTGATATTCAATTTATGATAATTACGATTTAATACTCAGTAATCGATGATCAAAATTCGATAACACAGGCCAACAGCCATTTTGGTCCAGCCTTCTCGTTGCAAAATTCTGATCCAGTTTTGTGCACTGATTCTAAAACTGTTTTCGGTTTTTGTCCATCAGCTCTTGCTTTCAAGATATCGCGGAAAATCCATTTTGCAGTATTTTTGGTTTACAAAAAATTATGCAGGTTTCACCGAGCAAAAATATTTGTATTTATGAGTTTTATGCGAAAGTAAACATATTAATGCAGCCTAACAAAATCATAGGAGCAGCATCAGCAAACCTAAAAGCGTCGAAATTGGCCATTGAAGAGTAACTTACAAGTACAAGCCATTGCGGTGGTTGGATTTTAATTAAAACCACTTTAGCATGTAGCCTAAGAGCTCTTCTATTTTCACAAATTTTGTTGTATTTAAATCAGCTGGATGGACAAAGTAACAGCCGGTTAATCCCAAAAAAATTAAATAAAATTTATGGCAGGCCAACTAGATTGATACATAAAAGTTGTGTAGGAAATATTAAAAGACTACGTGAACTAACATAGATCTTACATTAATTGTCAAGCAAATGTACAATAACATTCTGGCAGTAGATTCATCAGTACCCGATACTTTATTAGATAGTAGCTCGATTCTCAGTACTTGATGCTTTACTAGATAGTACTAGCTACACAGTAATCGACACTCAAGAACTCGATTCTCAGTTCTAGATATTTAGTACTAGATACTCAGTACTCGATACTCAGTAATCGATATTTCAGAACTCGATACTCGGTACGCAGTACACACATAACACAGCAAATGACAAAAATGGCAGACTTTGCAAAGACAAAGGCGTACCCTAAAGAATCTGTCACAAAGACACAAACAGCCATGCTCCCATTTTCGCTTTCGCAAAACTTTTGCGATTTCAAACCGGTTTTTGTAACAAATTTGGACTCAAAATCATAAAATTTTTGAGAAAGCGAAAATGGGAGCATGGCTGAAAGGGTTTCTAGTTTTAGTCCTCTAGTCAGTAAAAGAGCTTCGCTCTAATAACGTTGCTCACTTTTCGGTCTTTCTTTAAGGAACACAACTTTTGTCATGCATTTCGGGTGAGCATGCGCTGTCCTGGGAATCAAACCGGAATCATATACCGAAATAATGTTTGAACCAAAACGGAACCTTTTAGCGTAACATAACTTTCGGTACGTACCAGAACCGGAACTTAAATACGATTCGGATTGATTCCCTGGCGCTGTCTTGTAACATAATGTTAATTAGTTAACATTTAGGTTAATGCTCTGTTAACTAACACAAGGGAAAGCTATTAAACATTTCTTCCCTTGAGTAAGGGGTATATACTAGTCAGCCAGGAACGACATTAACTTACGCTTTCGCTTTTAGTATTTAGTATTTTAGTATTGAGATTTCTGGATATTTGTTCGAGCCGAATCAAGACCCGAAGCTTTTAAATTTACAACCTCCTCTCCTCTGTTTCGAAAAACGTTCAGTGCAGTTTATTTAAAACTTCTCAGCCCATCACCAATTTTCATTATTGTACCAGATTTGGTTTTGAGTCATCGAATCGAAGCTTAAGCATAATTTTGAAGTTTGTATTGTAATGTGAAAAGTTTCTTCTTGGTTCTTTGAATTCCGACCCATGGTGCACTCAAAGCACCTGGTCCTGCGCTGCATATGAATGTCTGTATGATTGTGTGAACGAGTGTATGTACGTATATATAGTATGTTATGGCTTGACTGGTAAATGGCAATGCAAATTCCATCATTTCGATCGGTGAACACTTTTGGGCTTTCCCTCGCTGTGTGTCTCTGTCTCTCGGACGATTTCGCTTGGCCTGATTGTGGCACTTTCAGTCGCGTCATTTCCCCCTCCTATAATTTTTTCTTTTTTTTTTCTGTGTTGTTGTGCGTCGTCTGTCGGATGGGTTGAGTGCCTCTTTGGCGTGGCTCAAGTGCCTCAAGGGGGGGACATTACCACGAGATGAGGAGAAAGGACACATGTGTGACTGTGTGTGTGCCAGTACTTGTCAGCGCTTGTTGAGTGACTGCTCAAATCTGACTGGCGTCATTTCCAATGCTCATTGCAAAAGCTTTACCATTGATTTCAGTCCCCCCCCCCCCCCTACCTCCTCCCTAGTGCTGTCTTCAGTCCCATTTCGCTTGATTGCCCATTTCGGGCAGCACAAAACGTTTTGTCCCACCCAACCACCTCCCCCCGGAACATTAAAAAACACACACACAGACACACAACACATTTGGGGCAAAAATTACGACTTGCTCTCTGGAATTTCTTTAAAGGCAAAAAAAAAATATCAAGCAAAAATCTACATTAAAATGGTTCAAAAGGGTATCAAAAAGTTAAGCAGGCTGAACATTCAACTATTCTTCAAATTTCAATAACACGGAAATACAGAGGATTGCATAGTCGAGGCATCCATTTGCCACGACTTGCCAAATTCCAGGATACACGTTTATGTAGCCCACATGTGAGTGGGAAACTTTACTCATAAATAAATATTGCCTTGACTAACATCTTAAACAGATTCGCCTTAAAGTACATGCCCAGGATCCGTGCCAATTTGTTAATAGAAGAACAAAGTTGAGTTGTTGTAATTTGAAACTGTTTACATTTGCCCCGGGCAATGTTTTCGAGTTGGCATGAAGCGTGCGCGGGGTGTGTGAATCCGCTCGTCCATTTGTGTAACTTTTGAAATTTACTCAAGATAACAAGAAGAAAATGCCAAGGCAAAACTTTTCTTGGCCCGCATCGAACGATGGCGTCAAGTTTTTTGG
This sequence comes from Lordiphosa magnipectinata, assembly GCA_037044535.1. Classification (NCBI taxonomy): domain Eukaryota; kingdom Metazoa; phylum Arthropoda; class Insecta; order Diptera; family Drosophilidae; genus Lordiphosa; species Lordiphosa magnipectinata. The sequence goes on from JBAMBO010001086.1 coordinate 30,276, forward strand.
TTCCTCCTCTCGAGCTGACGAACTGGCGACTGGACTGGCAACCATTGGGGGGGGTGGGAGGGGGTCATGGCTGATTGGCTGATTGACTTGCCAACGATCCGCGACCTGCAAAGGAATCGGCGACCCACTTAATTGTTCCGGCGTAGTCGGAAAACTATTTACTCCCTGCAGCCGGCGATACCCAATAAATTTAGATATATTTTTCGGGTCATAAAACTAAAGCACTTCCTTCTTAGATATTGATACTCTGTACCAAACGTACACAGAGTATATTAAGTTTGTGGAAAAGTATGTAACATGGTATATATTCTTGATCAGCAAGTCGATATGGCCATGTCCGTCTGTATGAACGCACAGATCTCAGAGATGGTAAGAGATAGATGTTTCTTATGCATGGCACATATATTTCTTATACTTGCAGGCAGATCAAGTTTATTTAGACTAATTTAGTAATCAAAATTATTTATCGATCTGCCAAACGAATACTTAAGATCGGATAAACGATTGTCGAGTTATAGAAAAATATGAAAAAGTTATCGATGACTTCAAAAATTTTAAATTTTGTGGAAACTTTAAAAAAATTGAAATTAAAACTCAGACCCGAAATGCATTGACAACATTCAATTAGAAAAAGGATATACAAAATGAAAACTCGTCGAATTCTCAATTTAAAACATAAAGCCGATACACATTGTCACTATTTTACAATTTTCAATTAATAAGAGATACGACTATAAACGAAAAACAATGAAGTTGTGGACAAATTATTCAAACTAGATCTGATTTCAAGGAGCGAAAGAAACAGACTCATGACAAGCACGGCACTTCCACCTACAATTTATGTGTTACCAAAAATCCATAAAAAAGACACCCCTCTCCGACCTTTGTTCTATGATCAATTCTCCTGAGTACCAACTATGTAAATATATGTCAGACATTTTAAAAAGCTTGACGACAGACTCCACATTCAACGTAAAAAACGCAACGGAATTTAAGAAAAAGATATATGACTCCCACATTTTTGACGATGACAAACTGGTTTCTTTCGATGTTATATCACTATTCCCTAGCATCCCTACTGACCTGGCAATTGACGTAATTCGTGACAAATGGGATATAGTCAAGAACCACACAAATATGCCTAAAAAACTGTTTTTGGAAGCTTTAAACTTATGTATCAATGAAAATAGATACTTCAAGTTTGAGGAGGACTTTAAGGTCTCCCCCTGGGATCTCCAGCCTCATCAATAATAGCGGACATTATCATGGAAGAAATTTTTAAAAAAGTTAAGAGCACCAGACTTCCAACCAAATATGTTGACAATCTCTTTGCGATAGTCAGAGAAGAGGACATCTTACCACAAGAACATACAATTCGTCTTAGAATTAATGCACAGCAGTGCACAGCATTAATAATACGTTAAAGGTCAACTGGTACCAAAAACCTGCAGCCTCAGGACGAATTATAAATTACTACTCAATACATCCTAAAAACTTCATTATAAATACAGCTAAAAACCTTGCAAAGCTAATAAATGATACCAGTGACCCAATTTTTCACAATGATAATTTAGGCGCAATTATAAATCTGCTGACAAAGAATGATTTTCCTCTCAATATCATTAAGACGATCATCAAAGGAATTGGAAAAGAAACCACGAAAACACGTGAACAGACCAAAACTTATAAATCCGTTACATATATTTCACAAAACTCAGAAAGACTCGACAGAGCTGACTTATACGACAGGGAACATATCATTATAGCTCACAAACCAACATTCACCATGACTGCACTGTTCAACAATATGAAGAGTAAAGCTGCAAAGCTACCATGAGCTGGCGACGGGACTAATATATGTAATAAAATATATGTTGGGACGACAAAATCAAAACTTTAGACAAGACTTTCTGGACACAAGTCAGATATTAAGAAACGAAACGAGATCAACACACAAAAAACAGCACTTGCGGCCCACAGTGCTGAAAGTGATCACTATCCCGATATTGATGCCACGAGCATTCTACAGCAAGAGCGTAACTACAACAAGCGACTCACTCTGGAGATGCCACACATAATCAACATACACTGCTCGCCACTTGAATAGGACACCTCTAAAGTCGATTTTCAATAGTTAATTGCTGCTAAACCAAGCCATCTAGGAAAATAATTTTCTTGTGTTTCTTATAAAGTTTATTTAAATGTAGTAATTAGACGAAAATTACAAAATTATTCAAAAGTTGTAAGTATACAAAAAACATTGTTAACCAATAAGTAACAAATTTTGGAGTCTTCATTTTGCACCACTTGAATAGGACACTTTATCTAAAAACCATTTAAGAATATTTCAATCCTTTTCAAATAACAATATTACTTAAATAAGAAATTACTAACACGTTTTTAAGCCAAAAAAAGTTTTTAATAGTGTGTTGAGCCTCCTTTTTTCTCCAAAACCTCACACATTCGGTCTGGGATGCATGCAATTTTCCCAAATAATTCAACTATATCGAGCCCCATGCTAATTTGATAGCTGCAATTAGTTCGGGAACGCTCGAATATTGCTGACCTGATCCATATACTTCACGTGTTAGCCATCCCCACACATTCTCAATGATATTCAAGTCCGGTGAATAGGGTGGCCAGTTTAATAACTCCACGTTTTGGCTCGCTATATACGATTTAACAATCCGGGCCGTATGTTTAGGGGCATTATCATGTTGATAAATCCATTTTAGATTTGCAAAAAGAGTTTGGAAGTGTGGAAAGGCCTCTTTCAATATACCATTATAACACAACGCATTCATGGTATTTGGAATAAATTTAAGCTCACAGGTGCCATAATAGGAAATGGCCCCCCATACCATAATACCTCCAGCACTGCTGTGCAACTTATCAAGATGGTGTGGGTCTTTTCGAAGATCATGAAAATAGTAGCTGTAGCTCCAAATTAAACTTTTTTTCGTCCGAAAAGACAACACGTTGCCTCTCCGAAGTCCAGGTGACATGTGCGCGCGCGAAATCAAGGCGTTGTAACTTCCGAGCCGGGTTAAGAGGTGGCTTCTTCTTGATTTTTAGTCTCTTCAGGTGTTTAGCATTATTGATAACACGACGCATGGTTGTCAAACTTGCTTTAACGTTGCATTTTTCCCTTATCTTGGCCAAAGAGTCGTGCGAATTGGAAGCTTCTCTTAATATAAGTCGCTTGTCCGCGATGGTAAGCAAACTGTGGGTGCGGCCCTTCATGTTTTTATCATAATTCGCCTCATTATTTAAAAAATTTGTTATGGCGTGACGGCTCCTGTCGACTTTTTTTTGCTATTTTGGCAATAGAAAGGCCAGAATCCTTGTAAGCTTGGATTTTTCCTTTCTCCGACTCAGATAATGAAGTGCCACGCCCCATTTTAATTTTTTTTAATTTTATATACACTTCAATTAAAGCAAAAAGTTTAAGTAAACCAAAATTTGTGTGCACGTGTCAACGATACCGACCAAATAAAATGCATGTTCTATTCAAGTGGCGCAAAAATTCCATTGAATTTTTGCGAATGCTCACATAAAGTGCAAACAACTTTATAACGGTTCTATTCCAAAACTTGGAATATACCAGAAAGAGCGAAGAATGCTTGCACAAAGATAATATGCAAAATATACCGATATTCTACCATTTCGTTTTCGAGTTACGAGCAGTTTTTAAGAGAGCATGCAGGGTGTCCTATTCAAGTGGCGAGCAGTGTATTGTCACTAAGTTCAAAATTATATCTATTTTTTTTTTGTTTTTGTTTTGACTCTAATAATATGGGACGGTACAATTCTACGATTTTCTTTACCATTTACTGGCTTTACATCGCAGTAGTTTTGGAATTTTGTTAATATCTACGTCCTTTTCGGGCTCCATGAAAAGAAGCCAATTCCAATAAAAAAGTGCCAGTGCACCAACAAGAAAACAAAACACAATTTTTGGTGCAAAAACACCAAGAGGATGAGGGCCCGAAATATGTTGGGATAATATTTAATAACCCACCATTTTTCATTCATTTGGATGGAACAGATGACCTTTAGCCGGCGTAACCAAACATTTAGATAAATTGCACACGGAAAAAATTTTCGTTGATTAAATATAATATAATCATTCTTACAGTAAATTTTACTGCGAAATATTGTTCCATGTAATTTGTTCTTGTTTTGTTTACTGTATATTTTTGGTATAAATTACCCATACAAATAAAGTTCAATTTACGGTAATTTCTGAGTTTTGATTTGCTGTTGTTTTTAAAACTGCGACTTGCAGTATAATTTTGTACCATTGAAAAACTAGTTAATATATATTGTTGTTATTTTCTGTTTTACTGGGTCGTCAGTAAAAGTTAACATTCAAGGCCTATTTCCAGAACAAATAAAAATTTATGTCACGAAATTGCAAGTTATTTATGTTAAGTGGATTGTAAGCTATAGTGGGACCACAAAGTCTTCAAAAACACTAAAAATACAGAATTTTCAGCCGCCTGAATTCACAATTTTTTATCAAGTTAAAGTTAAAACAATTTTGAAATCACCTCACAGCTTTCAAAGTCATATGATGTACTACCACAAGTGTGCGCGACTTCGTGATCCTTGGTAGAGAAAGTCTTGAGGCACTTAAAATTAAAAAAATGCGGAAAACTAATGAAAAATAGTGCTAATCTAAGTGCTAATATATTTATTATTTTTTGTACATGATATTGCATCTCGCATTTGGCTTTAATTTGATCGATGTTGTCCGGAAAAATGTACTGCAAGTTATTTATTTTCAATTTATTTCAGCAAATAGGGTGTGCTTGCAATCCACACAAGCCATCGATGTGGCAACGCTATGATTATTTAGTTTCTTTTCTGGAAATCAACAAAATAAATGATACTAAATAAATGGCTCATCAGCTGTTCGAAGCTGTTTTTTTTTATATGAAGTTCAACATAAAAATTTATTTTGGTGCGTTTTGGAAATAGGCCTTAAAAAAGTACTTTTGATGCGCTTAAATTTATTTGCAGTATTCATATTATTTATTAGTGAATTGGAACTTCAGAATTACAAGTGGTCCTGGTTGTATGCGACGTTCAAGAAATTATGAGTGTTCGAGTCACCCCAGAGTAAGAAATTTTTTATGAAATTGTTAATAATTCGATGTTTTTCAGAATTAGTACATTGGTATATTGGCACTATGGTGTGTTGTGGTATTTGTATTGTCTGTGCTATTTGTACTGGTGCTGTGTTACACTTACGGGTTTTACTGTAAACAATGGTAAAAAAAACTATTTTTATTGGTTGGAGCATTTGCATCTACTGTGTCCTTACGATATGTGTTTACGCCTCTTTTACTATAGCAGAGAATTTAACTTGGCGCATTTTAACAGCAGAATTGGTTAAATTTACCGACAAATTCTTTCTGTGTAGGAAAAACAGTTATCGATAATTTTAAAAATTTCAAGTTTTTAAATAAATGTAAACAAAGGCAGGGTATGCAGTGACCCCAATTACAAATAAGTGATATTTGATAAAACCATCTCTTTCTTAAAGTATCCATTCAAACAGTTTTCTATCATATAAGTGCCATTATCGTAAAAAGCCTTTTCGTCCTTTATAAAGCCTATTGCTTATATCTAGTTCTCGATAACCTGGCCAATAGCAGTTTATCGATAACTCCGATTTGTGTAACCTGCTAAATTGATTTCACCCCCTAAGTAAATCACATATATTGCATTAACTGCAACCCATACATCCGCCATTGGATTGCCTGCAATCGGATAAACAGTTGTTGACAGCCGCCACGGTTGGAGGGGGGGTTAGGTGGGATTGGTGAAGTCTTTTGGCAGGGGGGGACATGCGAGCGGCCCTGAGCATAGATAAATCGTTGGTAAATTTTATATAATCTAATAAAAAATTGATGGCTTTAGAGTGCGACGCTGCGAGCTGCAAGCGGCTGGCAATAAATAGCAACAGACACTTGCAGGATCTTGGTCCTGGTGCTGCTGCGATATGTGCAAACTGCCGGCAATCCGTTGAAAAGCGCTTGCCAATAAATGATGAGACATCGACAGCAGCCGGAGCAGCAGCAGCAGCAGCAGCAGCAGACACTGGGACAGGGACAGGAGCCAAGCGCATTAGCTCGTTTTTTATGCAGCGCCGAGCTTAATGAAATGAGTTTGTCGAACTTATTGCTCACTGAGGCATGCAACATGCCAGGCACATGAAACATGCAACAGCCAAGGTGAGATTGGAGTAGCTGGGGGGCAGTGTGACGGAAAGTTGAGGTACAGCTGCTACAAAGTCTACCTTGCACTTGATGCTGGGTTAGAAAAATGTTCCTTGAGGGCTCTTCGTGTGCACCAAGTTTAGGCTACGACATAAACAGGTTCAAGTTCAAAAGAAAATTATAAAAAGGGACAATTTTGACTTTCATCCAAATATAAATGAAGAAATAGTAAAATCAATTTCTATAATTTAAAGCAAAGATAGAAACATAAGTCAATGGTTTTATCATGATTTTTTTATTTTAAGGATGATCTAGGTGCACCGTCTTTTGTAGGTCGATTCAACAACTTTTGATTTTACTGTCACAACGAGTAATTTCTATCGATAACTGTATCGATAACATTCGTGCAAATATTTTCCAAAATGAACAAATAACGGATTTATTGATAGCCTAAAGCACTTAAAGTGTTTTCTTTTAACAAGCATTCAAAACTAAGATGCAAATTAACAATTATCGAACTTATCGATATATTTTCTAGTTTTAAAATTAATGATTTTAACACTTAAAAATAAATGCTGACACTTGGCAGTTCTTTTTTTTAGAATCTTAAAACTTTTGTTTTAAATTGCTAACATAATTGTTATCGATTAATCGTTTGTTAATAGATTTGATATAAGTTCTCAACTTTTTTATAGTGAGTTTCAATATCTGTCTAAGTAAGAGAGAAATAATTTAAATAGAAGATTGTAAATCTTAATATTTGGATTAATTTTTAAGCTCTCCAAATTCTAACAATAAAGTGAATGACTTCAAGGTCCCATCGAACTTAAATGAAAACTCCGAAATCCAAGTATTCGATTAAACTTTAAGCTAAGTAAAACCACTATGAAACAGTTTTTTGAAAGATATCTAACATAATGTTTATAGACCGTTACATTCGATAAGCAGCACAACAAAACACAACAACGGAAAAGCCAGGAAAAATCCATTATACATATTTCCCTGGGGGCCAACACCAAAACCCCAGCTCATTTGCAATTGCATTGCGCTGCCATCCTCCATGTCCTCTTCCCTCCCGCACCGACACATCATTGCCAAAATGGGAATTCTTACGGGGGTCACGCCCACTTTCTGCTCTGGCATCTTGTTGCTGTTGTGCTGAGAGATGAAAATACATTAAAATGCAGCTGCAATTGCTTTTCAACTGCCATGCCCTCGCCGCCCCCACCCAGCTCTCACGCATTCCCTTCTTTGTTCGTGGGCATTCATCAGCGTGTTATCCTGTCTCGTTATCCTTGTGCTTTTTACATGCAATATCTTTCACGGGCGTATGCCACTTTGCATTCCTTCGTTATTCAATTGAATACCTTTGCTCGCATTGTTGTGCCTCTGCATTAATATGAGTGCAAAAAAATGCTAAACTTTGTTGAAGAAGAACAACAACACGTTGCCAGAATGAAATTCTATAATTGATTTGTGTTCCAAAATGTTTATAAATATTCTTTTTTTTTCTCGCATACTTGCAGGTTTCAACGTTGAGAGGAAGTGAAAACGTTAAGCAAAAGTTGTACGGGTAAGTCGAATTTAAAGAATTTTTGAGCATCAAAATATATATTTACCCTTATTTATTTAGTTGCTTAACAATGATCTGCTAACTTAAGATAATTGGTAATGGTAGAACATAAATGTATAGAATAATAGACTTACATATAACATACATACATCACGGTGCTGATAAATATCACTTAAAATAACAGTAAATGATTTTTCAAATGAATAAATTAATGAAAGGGTATTATAATTTGAGCATAAGACACGAAAAGGTTCATGTAGGGCATAGTTGGACCTGCAGAATGACAAACGTAATGGCTGGAATGTACGAGTGAACCTCTAAGGGTACTATAAAGTCTACAGAAGTGAGGAGCGATTGAGAATCTACCAATCCGAGAAGAAGTTCGTGGACGAATAATACTCCATTGCATATTCTGTGGTGATGCAAAGAACGAAGATCGATTAATTTTAACCTTTAAGGTATGGCGGTGTGCAGATTGCGAAGAGCGTAAATTACAAATTGTTTCTGCACAGATTCGATTAGCAATTGCTGCTCTTTACACTGTGAACCCCATACACTAGAGCAGTATTCCAAAATTGGACGTACTAGGGGATATGTAGAGTGCCTTAGTTGTATAAGGGTCATCAAAATCTTTGGACCATGCCAGAACTTTTTTGACTTTATTCACTGTAGCTGCGATGTGGCTGTTGAAACACAATTTCTGGTCAAATCAAGATCATTTATATGTGAAAAACGTTCCAGAACGGACATGATTTCCTATAGAATAGGAGACAATGTGAGGTGAGCTACGAGAAAAATGCATCATTTGGCATTTAGAATGGTTTAAGAAAAGAAGATTTTTTGAACACACTTCTCCAGTTCTTTAAGGTCTAGTAGCAAGAACCAAGCAAAGTATGTTAGACAGATTTTAACGTCATAAATACGGTTGAATACGATATGACTTGTGTAAGGTCGTTTACAAAAAGTACAAAAAGCAACGGGCTTAAATGACTTCCCTGTAGGACTCCTGAAGTCACATTTACAAGTGTTGAATCGAGACCCTTTCTTATGAAGTGGAATAATATATGATTCGTTCCAAATTAGTGGGAGACAAGACTGTTTCAAAGTCAGGTTAAATAGATAGGTAATGGGTGAACACTGAGCTCCAGTACAGCACTTCATAACACAACTTGGGACGTTGTCAGGACCAGCAGAGAAAGAGTGGTCAATCGTGGGCAGACTTTGCAACCGTCACAGGTAGAGAGTAAGGATATGCAGAAGAAGAGTTGTGGGACTGTGAAGATTAGCGATACTAAGATCTGATAAATTAGATACAATAAAATGCATTTTATTTCGTTAGGGCTGTCGTAAAGGACTGTCGACTAAAGTTTTTTCCGGCTACTACAAACTAAGGTCCCACACTTAAATAATTGGAGCAATTAGTGACTTTAGCTGGCTCTAGGTCCGAAAAAGTGGCGTTTGTTCACAACTGTAAGCAACTTATGCATTGTACCACCAAAAAGAGCTGGTTGCCTATACAGAACTGTTTCATCGTTATCCCTAACGACTCTTCCGTAGGCTTTTCGCTGAAGAAAGCATGATTGCCAACTGCCTCTTCATACAATCATTGCTTAGATCAGTTGGGAACTGCTAAAAGCAATGAAAGCATAAATAGACAAGCAATAAGTGCTTTCAACGTTCTGGTGGTAGTGCTTAAACTTTGAGGCTGAACTTTCTAAGTGCAAAAGCTTGAAACTTTTGAGTGAGCTTAGAAGTGCCCGCTAATTTTGAAATGCGAAGCATTCAAAAAAGCGTTTTTTGCGTTGTTTCTTCAAACTTTTGTTAGTTTCGTTTACAAAAAAAAGAGCGTGCCGTCTCTTATATAGATTTGTAATTTATTTGGCGACCTTTCTAATGTTTAGTGAGTTTGGCTGGCTCTAGGTCCGAAAAAGTTGCGTTTGTTCACAACTGTAAACAACTTATGCATTGTACCACCAATAAGAGCAACAATTTCGACAAATTTGCCTATTTTGTTTGTCTTAAGTGGGAACACCTAATAGTTTGCCAGCAAACATTAGCCCAATAGCCAATGAGTTGAACCAAATGTTTGCCCATTTGCTTGCCTGTTTTGCCAGTTTGCTCTTGTAAACAAATTGTCAAAGAGTTCCAAGTCTATTAAACACAAAACAATTTCAGCACGTCAATAAAACACAAGTCATCTCAACACAATACAAACTAGGCACGAACAATTTCAACACAAGATAATTCAACACAACTACAATTTGCTAAATAAACTATTTTATAACGAAGCAATGTGACAATTAAGTGCAATTTAAACACTACCAATAGAATATTGAACATACTCTGTAATTTTTGTTGTGCTGGGTGCTGGCGAAAGCAAAGCATTCGGTGACCAGTTCGGCACATTACTTCCAGACGCTCATACAAGTATAGTCAACCACCCGGTATTCAGCTAGTTGTAACCATCTGACAGGCCGATTGGCACAGCATTACCAGAGATTATACATGAAATTTCACGCATCCGACAGGCGATTTCGAGTTTTATTCATAACTTGAGTATAGTTCATCAGATCTTTATCAATTTTTCAGCAAATCGATGAAAAAAAAGATCTTAATTACTAAATGTCTCTATAAGGTATACACAAAGGTATCTACAAAAGGTAAGGTATAAGGTATCTACTAAACTGTGATAGATAAAACGTTTTTCCAAATTGTGGGGGCGGCAGGGCGCGTGGCAAAAATGGAAAATAAACTTGATCTGCCTGCAAGTATAAAAAGTATATGTCCCATATATGTGAAAGCCTTCGGGGCGAATATATACTGGCCCACCCGACAATCGTTAGCGAGCACGGATCCGTTTTCAATGTTTTCGGTCCGAAAAAGTATTACCTGTCGCTCAGTTTGTGGCAGCAAAGCGTAAGTTCTTGAATCCGTTCTCTACACTTTCTGAATCGTTTCCAATACGTTTTCGCTATCGAGAAATTGTCGAAAACGGATTGGTAAACGTGTTGTAAAAGTTTACTTTCGCGATAATTGATAAGAATGTTTTGTTTCCCATTTACAAATATTTACTTTTTGTTAGTTTTGTTTCTTTATTTGTATGAATTAATTCAGTTTTATTAAGTTATATCGCATTTTTGGCACAAAAATAACTGGAACTAAATAGCCAATAACAATAGTTTGCATTCTCTCTGCTAACTCTTCTAGCAGGAGCATTAAAAAAATGGTTGAAATCTGCGGAATATTGGCATAGCTTATTTATTTAATATAACACCTTTGGTAAAAAAATCACTAGACAAAGATGGCCCGACTCCATTAGGGTTTGCTTGACAATGTGTTGTCAGCAAACTGAGCGTCATGCAAGGCATTCATTTGCTCCTCATAGCGTGGTGTGGGCATCTGATTCGGGGCATTGCGCTGTGTCTCCTCCAGAAATTAAACAGCTGTCTTCGCAAAAGCGGCAATATTCCGGGCAATGGCCACACGCACAATGACCGCACTTAGTTCACCGGCCCAAATCCACGATATAGGGCAGTATATAATCGGGAAAGACATTGGCTTTGCTGCGTGGTATATTCTTAACTATGGCTAGGTAAGCAGTAAGTGTTGCACCTTGACGCCAGATTTTTGGGCCAAATTCAGCTAAAGACAGAGAGAGAAACAGAGATTTAGATGAAGATTTGGAAAGCCCTTAAAGTACTCACAATAAAGGGCAAAATGTGATCCAATATAGTCTCGAAGGTAATATACTTGGACAACTTTTGCCACAGTTGCATGGCGGCCATTTTGGTATTCGACTGTGTCAATCCACGTATGCAGGAGGTGACCACAGTAATGATTATTAGAGACCATCACCAGGCCGAATCCTTTTTCTCAGCTGCCTACTCTTCCTTCATCGAATAGATTAACATATATCATGGAGGCTAAGAATTGCCGCAAGCGCTCATTCTCAATGCCAGCCAAATGATTTTTCACCAGCTCGCATTTCCCACGTCTGTAGGCCAGCAATTGGAAGAGCTTAAAGAAGACTGTGCTCTCAGTCCAAACCTCCAACAAAGCGCAGCTGGAAAATTAAAAAAATCCTAACTAGAATTCCCCTATTTTACTTACCTCGCCGAAAATATGTGCATGTTGGGCAAGAAATGTATTACCCGCATAGCTTGGAACGAACTTTTTCGCTCTAAATTTATCAACAAATGAGATGACAACCAATGACTAGCTGTCACAAACAAAGAAAAAATTGAAAATCCGTATGAAACCCGCTTTTCTTAAGAAATTCGGATTTCGTTGTTAAGAGAAACTATCGTAAATGTCGAAGGTCCGATTACATTTGTTTATTTGTAAAGTATTACTTTTGTATCATAGATAATACAATTTCAAACAGAAGCGAAAAATTCCAGTTTTAAAGGGCGTGACGAGGCTATAAAGATTGAACTAAAAATTATTTCTAGAACTAAAATTGTGCCACAATAAAATTTCACAAGTGAAATCTGTGCCAAATGCGTCGGGTTGTCAATTTTTTAAATTTGTCAAATTATTTGGATTTTCCCAATTTTGTGCGAAAATGGAAAACGAAAATCCCGCATTCTTGGTTTTGACAAGTCAGATTGGCTGCCTTCTAAAAAGAGTGCACTATCTGCACTTTTATTTAACATGAAGATCTGACCAACAAATGCACAATTTATGGGCTTGAGCGCTCCAGTGAAAACGGGCATCGTCCACAGAGTATACTGCGCCCTAATAAAGTGTGTGAGGCATACAGAAGGAGGAAGAAGCCCAAGCATAGGCATAGCAATTGAAAATACACATGGGGGTATTTTGTATAGCGCTGGAGGAAGGAGAAGCAGAGACCTTTTTTAGGCTGCTGCAACACAATCGTTACCGTAATGGGCTGTCTTTCATATTGGGAAATGGTATACCAGCCATATCTAAGCTTCTCTCTGGACTCCGAAAAGATTTCTCAGACACAGGAGATGCACACATTGAGCATTGAGATCGTTTTTATTGGTCAAATCCTATAAAATGAGTTGCTAATCGACCGCTTTGATCGGCGCCACATGTTAGTCCTCAGCGAAACTCTAGAAATAATTTTTGGTTTATTTCTTGGTTTTTGTTGAATCCATTTTTTAAATTGTGTGCTCCATTCTCGAAGGTTCTAGGATTATGAAACATGATTTAAATCAAAGTCTTATTATTTAGTTTAGTCATCCAACCATTTTTACTCATTGAGAATCGGGCATTGTGGGGTTACACCATTTTATTGGGCATCATCCCCTATTCTTTGCTAACTTTAGGTATAGTTTAAGTCAGAGTAACCTTTTTTTGCTCATAACTTGTGAATCCTGCATTCGATCTTTAACATTCCTTTAGCAAATCGATAAACAATTTTGATTACTAGATTTGTCTAGAAGGTACGAACAATCTATCATCAAAACTGTGGGAGATAGGACGTTTTTTCCAAATTCCGGGGGCGGGAGGGGGCGTGGAAAAAATTAAAAATAAACTTGATCTGCCTGCAAGTATAAGAAATATATGTCCCATACATGTCAAACCAATATCTCTTACCATTTCTGAGATCTCTTCGTTCATACGGACGGTCGGACAGACGGACATGGCTATATCGACCCGGCTGTTGATGCTGATCAAGTATATACATACTTTATAGTGTCTGAAATGATTCATTCTTCCTATTACATACTTTTTCACAAACTTAATATACTCTGTGTAACTTTGGTACAGAGTATAAAAAGCAGTCTAATTTACACATATTTAAAACATGATCATTGTTTTTCCTATGTATAATCAGAGCTGTAAATCACTTAAAAATGGGGTAGAGTTCACTCCAGGGTTTGAACATACGAAACTTTTTGAGCTCGGGTTTGCGGAGCGGGTTTAAATCTTCGCTCGAACTTAGTTTATCGCTAATTCAGAAAGCACGTATATTAAATTGCACTAAATTAAAGCTTAGATTGTAGTTTAAGTTAATCATTAGTTTATTCTTCCAGTAAAATTTCATGTGAAAGAAAAAACATGTCGCTAGCAAAAGATTTACAGCAACCTCTGCCCGCTGAGGAGAAGCAGAAGCACAAGCTAAAGCGTTTGGTTCAGCATCCCAACTCTTACTTCATGGATGGTGAAGAGATTTGGTTGCTATAGAATCACAACCGTGTTCAGTCATGTCCAGAGTGTTGTGGTTGCGCCACCATTCTATGCCAGCCCACTGGTGGACGTGCCAAGCTGACAGAAAGCTGTTCGTTCCGTAGGAGGCCACAGTAAATTGGTCTGACGCCTATCGATGTGAACCACAAATTAATAATATTGGCTCTTTGGTTGGATAACAAAAATTTAAGAGGTAAAAATGCATGCTAAACTGATGCTTATGTTGCAGGAACAGCTAAAATAACAAATGAAACATTTTAGGAAATCTTTGAATTCCGTTAAAATGGAGCAATGAAGTTGTTTACCGATTAAATATTTGTAAATTTTTCATTGTTTTCTAGCTCCTTAGCTAAATTTTAAAATTTATTATCATCAGAAGATGAACAGGGTGAGGAATCATTATTATTTCCTGTTGAAGATTATACAATTCAGCAAGCAATGTTTCAATGCAAGCTGATTGTTAAGAACTTTCTAAATTTGTACGAACATTCATGGTATCTGACTGCGTACCGGTTTGCAGCCCTGTGTAGAATATGCTTCATATTATGATAATAATGTGCATATTTGCTTAAGTGGAAATCGAATATTACAATGTGCAAAAGTACTTCTGTGTTCCCCATTCCACCGATCCTAAATAGTGTCACAATCTTACAACGCTATGTTTCCAGTCCCAGCAAGTTCCTTTGTGAGGCCTTCAAATTGGAGAATGCAATGCAATTGTTGGACTTATTGAAATTATTTAAAAAAAGTAAGAAATTATACATTCGTCGAACGAATACTTCCGCTTGTGCAAGATCCAGGGCAAAATATTAAATAAAATCAAAGAAGAGAAAAATAAAGTGTAGTTGTTGACGGTTGAAGTCTCTGCAAACAACTGAAAAATTTATCAGAGAACGATTCCAAGTCAAATTCGCCCAGCTTACTTTGATTGAATCCACTTCAAACGAATGCATGGCTAACTAAGAAGAATTTTTTTCTATTCTTTCAAACCAACTTTGTTGGGATTGGGGCCAAAAAGCACTAGAGTTGACGACCTGACTTATCTTAACTCTAGTTTACACCGCTTTAAAAAAAACTTCAAAAATAATTAGTCTAAATATGGTAATTTGAGCAAATATGGGTATCCCCCCCACCCAACTCCTCCAAGTCATATTTACTCTTCTCAGTGACTATACCTTAATCCTGTTCTCTTTCTTTTCCCTTTTGCATTCAATTTTGATGTGTGTTTTTATGTAATTGGAAACCGCTGGTACCACCTACTTACTCCTCTTCTTCCCTCGAAGGAGAAAAAAAAGAAACCGAAAGAAAAACCCTCTCAACTTAATGGCATGACATTAGTCCTTCTGCTGCTGTTGCTCCTTTTGCCTTTGCTTTGGCTTAATGCGATGCGCTGTCGTTAAAAGCGCAAAAACGTCGAAAAGAACGGGAGAATTTGCCACTAAATGTTATTGAAATCGAATCCATTGCGCTTCCCTTTCACTGCTGCTGGTGCCACGCCCACTTGTCACTTACCACTTGCCAGTGGCTATATGAAATGGTTGCCAAAGATGATACTTTTTAATCAGCAAGTGGGGAGTGGAGTGCAACTGGAGTGACGAAGACATTTATAAACTTATACTTAACCATATCGTTGTCATTCTGTGTTGTCTTTAAGCCATTGCCCGCAACTAATTTCTAATTACAAATTTTAATTAAATATTTATTTTAATTAAAAAGCCAACTTCAAATACACATCAACCCAATGGCCAACTACAGTGAAAGAAATATTGTCAGCTAGTTGGTGAAGTAAAGTTTACTAAAGCTGCCATTACACTTGTCACATATCTCTAAATAGTCGATTGTCAAACTTCTCTAAAGAGAATAATGGCCTTGTTCGCCACCATACATCAAACATCAAAAATCGTACATCAATCATCATTCATCAAAAAAAGTTGATTGGCTTATACTGAACGGCTTTGATGAAATTTTGATTAAAAATTAGTATAGCATTAAAAAAGTTTACCTTTTAATTTTAAACGACATCTTGAATTTTTCTGTTTTTATACCCTTGTAGAGGGTATATTAAAATTGTCCAGATGTTTGCAACACATAGAAGGAAGCATCTCCGACCATATAAAGTAGATATATTCTTGATCAGCATGACGAGCTGAGTTGATATAGCCATGTCCGTCTGCTTCTATGCTTCTATGCTATCTCCTCCGTCAGTTTTAAGGCTATCTTAACCAAACTTTGCACGAAGTCTTTTGGTACAAAGACGCTGTACATTTGTCGGAACCGACCGGATCGGATGACTATAGCATATAGCTGCCATAGGAACTATCGGTCTTCTTGTTTGGACGGCCGAATTTTAACTAATTTTGAATAAAAAAAGAGTAAAGATTTTTACATTCAGTTTTTTGTATGTGGTAGGGCCATTAATTAAGAAAAATACAAAATTTAAAAGAAGGAAAGTTATGGTGCGGTTAAGAAGTTCTCGGCCTCCAAATCAGGGTCTCCAAAAAAAAAGTATGTCCAATGTTCGCACTATTTCGGGAGTATACTGCATCCGACAAAAAAAGAAAAAACGAGGAATTAGTTAGCATGAATGCCTTTATGGTGTGAGTTTCCAGAAAACAAAATTTTAAAATTTTTAGTAGAAATGGCAATTGTTTGCAAATTAAAAACCGATTAGAACCGATTAAAATAGTAAAAATATTTTTTCGGCAAAGTTCGAGGTTCACACAATAGCGCCGTTAATTCTGCATCGTTTCATCAAAATCAGTCAAGACAAACTTGAGTTATCGTGCGAACATGTTTGAAAAACATGGTTTCGAGAAAATCGCGATTTAAGTTTCGACAACAGTTTTCGATTAAACTAAAATTATTTTTAATGGATTTCAAACATGGATCTAATGCCTTTGGGTGTTAGCTTTCACCGATATAAAAATTATCAATATCGGTTCAAGTTATCGAGAAATTTCGGTCGAAGTGAGTTAAGACATGGCAAAAAAAAATTTTATTTAATTTGCCAATAAAATTTCTTTTTCACAATCAAATTTGTGTAAAATTTGGAACATTTGATATCTTTAATTATAACCTATTGATAAAAAAAAGAATAAACATGGAATTTTAAATAATACGAGGGTCGATGAAAATTATTTTCATTTACGAAGGCCAAAAACA
Organism: Lordiphosa magnipectinata; assembly: GCA_037044535.1. Classification (NCBI taxonomy): domain Eukaryota; kingdom Metazoa; phylum Arthropoda; class Insecta; order Diptera; family Drosophilidae; genus Lordiphosa; species Lordiphosa magnipectinata. The sequence goes on from JBAMBO010001086.1 coordinate 47,397, forward strand.
AAATTGATTTTGTTTATTGATGTACAACATATTGTCGGATCTGCTTGAAAGCTTTACAGGATGTTTTTATGACCCTAATAGAACGTTTAAGCTAATAAAAATCAAACGAAAGAAAAAAAATTCTAAACTAGAAGACCCCCATTAGCAAGAAAAACTTTTTTGTGTTCAACGCGAACGTCCCCAAACCTCGCATTTATAAGTTTTCTATGCTTTACCAAGTTTGACGAAAATCGGTCAACTATACAGTATAGCTGCTACACAAAATATAGTAATCCACACAATTCTGGCAAGTTTGATATATGTAAGTCGGATGACTATAGCATATAGCTACCATAGGAAGTATCGGTCGAAAAGTAGTTTTTGTTGGAAAATTTTTTGTCTTCAACGCTAGCTCGCCCGAACCTCGTATTTATAAGTTTTCTCTGCTTTTACATAATTCCACCAAGTTTGACGAAAATCGGTCAACTACATTCAGAAAAATATGGCGTTCTAAAAGGTAGCACAAATTTCTTACTTTTATACCAGGGCTTAATCCCGAAACGAATTTCGGTTCCGGTACCGGTACCGGTACGTACCGAAATGGATGTTTCGGTTAAAGGTCCTATTTCGGTTTTCAACTAATTTCGGTGTTCGGTTTCGATACGGTACCCGGATTTTTATAGAACTTAGTAGAACTTATTTTTAATATTGGAAAAATTAAATTCTGAGATAAAGCTAATCCATTTTATTCCTGTGTAATAAAACGAGTCAAAATTCAATTCAATTGTGGTTGAGTCCATACAATATCTTAGCAGATTCATTATAAATTTTACGCCAGAGAATAGTCGTTCCACGCTAACTTGCGTAGCTGGAACAGAAAGCAAGACTTTTGATATCACATACAATTGTTGGAACTTTGTGGATGATTTTCACTACCAGTTAAGAATGTTTTCATGGTTTCAAACACATTTACGTATAAAAAAAAGTCTTAATGGAATCCAGTAGCTTATTTGTTGACACAAATGATGTGTTTTTATCACCAAGTTTCTTTTCCTGCAATATCATATGTGCCTCAACTTCGTCGACGCTTTTAGTTGAACTAGTATTAGAACTGCCATCATCATTAAGCAGTGATTGATCAGCAACCGTCGAAATTTGTGCATAAATATTTATTAAAAGATTGATTTAAGTACAATTTTTTTGCTCAGTACTTAGCGTTAAGACATAACGAGGGTCCAAAAATATGCCACATAAAAAAGCATTGTTTTCAAAAAGTGATTTCCCTCGTTTTCTTTGAGTTTTTTTGAACAAACGTTTTCGCTAAGAGGACGAATTTTTCCATATTTCCAATCACCCAAAACTAGATTTTCGGCTTAAAGTTTAGTGGTGGCCACCTCCGCTGGTTCTAATATGCGTACAATTTCGCGAACTGTGTCCCACTTTTTCGGGTGCAGAAGAAAGTCGCTATCTGCAGCCGCAAAACTGGAGCATACCAGATGTTGAAGATGTCTTCCGGAATCAAATATATATCCTGACCAAAACAACGATGCGCTCTGCGAAGTTAAAAAAAACCGAAACTGTACCGGTACCAACGTTTCGGTTTCGTTCCGGTGCTATCGGATCCATTAATAACGGTAAACGGTTTTCGGTTCTCAAAAAAATATTTGTATGGGTTCCGGTTCCGGTTCCGGTACTTGATTTGAAACGGTTTATTTCGGTTAACGGTTCCGGTACCGGTTCCGGTATTAAGCCCCCTGTTTTATACCCATTCTCTTCTCAACTTTTCCGTTCTTAAAACGCCCACGATTTCAAAAATATACCATACGTTCTAAATCGATGAACTAATTAAGAAAACTCGATCTTGAATTGTGTCTGGAAATATGACAGACGCGTTCGTCATGATAATAATTACTAAAAATAATATATTCAAAGTGAAACATCAATTATGTTATATCATTGCCAAAAACAAGTGGTTAAGGATATAATTTACGTACCCAAATTAAAATAATTAAAAATAATTAAAATATTAAAAAAAAATCTGCCCCCACTGGGACTTGAACCCACGAGTTTAACGTTTAGAGGCCATATCTCATCCTCTACACCACGCCGCTCGTTGTTGGAACGGTGTCCAAGCCACTTATAAGAACTAAAAGCTTTTGCCTGCTGTGATTTAAGTATGATTTAAGCGCCACCGTTCGCGTATGTGTAATAGCCGTGTCAGCTAAAGCGTTGTCATCGTCCGTGTGTCATGCAAAGTCCCGAGTTCGAGTCCCAGTAAGTTAAGGAAAAAAAAAATTTAAGTGGGAAACTCCTCCTCCTCCCCCTAATTTTCTCTCCACCCCGCCACCGCCACCACACTCCTGAATGTGATTAATATTTGTTTGTTTCTGTATTTACCAGAAGGGTCTTATTAAAAGCGTTCTCCAAAACTTCGTTATTTAAATAAGCCCGGTGTTTTCGGTATAAGAAAAACGGACTTACCCTACTATTTAGAACGAAAATACACGTTTTCGGTACATTTAGAACGGATTCTTTTCTGAGTGTATATACCACACAATTCTGCCAAGTTTGATATAAGTCGAATGACTATAGCATATAGCTGCCATAGGAACTATCGGTTGAAAAAGTAGCTTTAGTTGGAAAAATTTTTTGCCTTCAACGCAAACTCTCCCGAACCTCGTGTATATAAGTTTTCTATGCTTTTACATAATTCCACTAAGTTTGATGAAAATCAGTCATCTATATAGTATAGCTGCCATACAAAAAATATAGTTCTGAAAAAAATCTAAGTAGGAAAACCTTTTTTGTTTTCAATGCTATCGCTACCAAATTGGTTACTGATCAATATTATATGCTACGACACAATTCTGCCAAGTTTGATCCAAATCGGATGACTAAAGCATATAGCTGCTATAGGAATGATCAGTCGAAAAAGTAGTTATAGTGAGAAAAACCTTTTTTGTATTCAATGGTAGTGAATAAAACGCATATATGGTGCGAGTGACCAGCTCCGTTTCTAGAAGCTGAATGTTTTATTAAGACTAGGGTTTTTCCTTTTTAAACATTTTTTGTTCTACCCCCAAGCAAGCACATGACTTATCACATGGTTGTAGGCTGCTTGGATTTCTATCTTATTGAAAACAGATGTGGCCCTTTTTCTAAGGGTTTTTTAGTTTCTAATCTATTTTTATACGCCTTGCACTTGAGTCCCAAGCGCAGGTAGTGCTCAAATCGCTCTGTTCAAATATCTTTGAACAGTTGGCGTCTTTAAGCTTTCCAGTTATCAATATTATCAGTTTCCACACAATTTTGGGAAGTTCAGTCAAAATCTGATGAATATATCGTATAGGTGTCATATAACAAACTGGCAAGCAAATGGTACAAGAAGTGGTGACATCTATTGCTGAGTTTGGAAAAGAACTCAGCTAAGAATGTTCGACGAACATTATTTAAAACCTTTATTTATATAAATTAAACAAGCTACAAGGGTATATAAACTTCGGTCGAGCCGAGGTTAGCTTTCCTCTATTTATACTCTTTGCCAAAGGTACACAGTATATTAAGTTTGTGCAAAAGAATGTAACAGCCAGAAGGAATCATCTCCGACCCTATAAAGTATATATATTCTTGATCAGCATAAACAGCCGAGTCGATATAGCCATGTCCGTCTGTCTGTATGAACGCGTCGATCTCAGAGACTATAAGAGATAGAGACACAAATTTTTAATGCACATAGGTACCAGAGAACTGTAAAAATCACTTTATTCTTGATTGGCTCACTTACAAAAATTCTTACTCACATTTAATCAATCAACAAAACTCAGAGCTGAATACATTCAACTCACAACGCAATCGCATCGAGCGGCTGAGCTAGAGTTATGTGATCCAACGTGTATGTTCATATTTATTCATCGAACAAAACTTAGTATGGAATATAATCACATGCATACCGGCAAACGTATTGTGTGTTCGATCGAGCAAAACTCAGAATTGACTGGCCAGCGCATCGTGAGCAATGCCAAAGCATTGATCTCTCACTCTCTTTCCATATCTGCCAGCAGCGCCTATGCGTCTTTGCAAGAGTTTATTCATACGAGGTGATCAAAGATTTTGGTTCGAACCTTGGTTCGGCCCAAGTTTTACGCGAAATTTAATAGAAGTTTAATTTATGTGATTAATATTCAAAATAAAGTCTAACTTCCATATAGCGAGTCTCAACGGCACCAATAAAAACTTAGCCATAAAGAAAAAATTGTAATATAGAGAAAGAAATACGAAATTGCAGTGTTTAGGAAACAAATTCGTTATATAGAGAACTTCATTGCAGAATTTCAGAATTTATGTACTTTTGACCAGACAAAACAATTTTTAAGACCTGATCAACTGAGACAGCATGGTACTGATAAGACAGTTAGCGCAATTTATTTATTTATTCAGAGGTAAGTTTAACAATGTTCAGTTAAACACTAATTAAAAAATTAATCCAATTAAAATCTAGCTAATATCAAACTCTGACCCGGTGGGACTAATTTATTGGCCAATGCCAGCTATGGTCCAACTCACAGCATAAGTGGTCAGAGTGCGCACTAGCCGTGGAATGAATATTTTAGTTGAGGAATGACATTAAGGAGTTCTTAACGTCTATAATAGAGCCATCTATAGAAAATAGGTGATAGTAGTCGTTGTAAGCAAGGCACAGGCAACGAAAGGGGTCTCGATGAGCATAGTTCGTCAGGCGGGTAGGCGGAAGGTAGATTGGTGGCTCTAAGTGGCACTGACAAATTAATAAGAGATAAAAGAGCGATGGAGTCAATCTCGCCAGCCAAAAGCTTGTGGATGAAAATAACAGAATGATAGATTCTTCTGGATTTAAGTGACGGGAGGTCAATTAGGCGCAATCTCTATTCATAGGGGGGTAGATGGATGGTAGTGTCCCAGTTTAGGCCACGAAGGGCAAAAATCAGAAACTGTTTCTGAACTGATTCGATTTGATCCTGGTAAGTTAGGTAATGCGGTGACCAGAGGCATGAACAATATTCCAGATTTGGTCGGACCAGTGATGAGTAAAGGAGTTTGGTGGTGTAGGGATTCTTGATAAATCCAAGGATGCTTTTTGCCTTGTTGCAAATCACGGAAATGTGACTGTTAAAACTCAGATTGGGTTCGAAAAATATACCCAAATCATTGATCTTGTATATGCGAACTAGTGGTTCACCATTAATGGTGTATTCGTAGAGATACGGCTTAGTTCTGTGAAAAGTCATTAAGGGGAAGACGATTCAGGTGGCACCAAGCACTCAAAGCATTTATGTAACTTTGTAGTAGAAGTGGAGAAACTGGATCGTCAAATGACGCGCAAAGCTTGAGATCATCAGCGTACATAAGGGCAGTTGAATAGGAAAGAACTTGCGGGATGTCGTTAATGAATAGGTTGAATAACAATGGACCAAGATGACTACCCTGTGGAACTCCAGAAGTGAAGTGAACACACGTTGAAACCGATTGGAAAGGTATGATCTGACCCAGCGGAGAAAGTTGGATGGAAGCATTAAGTTGTTTACATTAATAAGCTGTTAACGTTTTTAAAAGTTTTGATTAAATCGGTTCTCTATTTGTGACATCAAAGACTCTTATTTCTATAATAACTTAATTCTAAAAATTATAATGAAAATCCTTTATACTTTTGTAATGATTTCAAGTCTTTGTTGCAAAATATTGATAGCAACAAATTGGCAAGAGTTCAGAATGTCTTTAGTTTTTGAACAGGACCGAGAATTTCGGTTCGGAACAGGTTGAGGCTCAGCAAATTTCTGAACTTTGGTTTGGTTTAAGGTTCGGTTCACAATTAAAAAAAAGTCGGAATTCTGGGTTCAAACCGGTTTGCAGCCCTGGTGTATACCGTACCCAGATCAAGTTTGTTCAGATTTAAACCGCAAAAAACTGGCACAGCAACAATTTTAACCCCTCGAGGGTTAATATATAGTGTGTGTGTGTGCGCGTCCTTGGTCCTTCCTTTCTTTGTGTATTTGGCAAAAGCTAAATTTAAGGTTAAAGGTTTTAAAATTTCTCAATAATTTCTCTGGGTGTAGGAAAAGCGCAAGTCAGACCCTTGGTCACTTTTTTGAGTGTACTTGGAAAATAGAAATAGCATTAGCAATAGCCCTTGGTCACTTTTTCTTTTATGTGTGTTTTAAAATCATCACCTTATGGATGCTTTCAACAAAGTTTTGAATAGTTTCTCTGGCGGTAGCAAAAGCGCTAGTCATGTCATCCTTAGACACTTTTCTTTGTGTATGCTATGCAATTTATGCATTAAAATGTTAACATTTATCAACAATTTCTCTGGGTGTAGCAAAAGCGCTTGTCAGGCCAAACCATGCAGATGCCTCTCACTCAGACCCATTTCGGGCAGCTTGCCTGCTTCATTAAATTTCATGAATCGCCCGCAGCGTTACGCCATATCCTGTGCGTGTTGTTGATGGCTTTGCCCACAGATCCCCGATACACACACACACACACACTCACACACACACTCGCATTGAGCGTAAGAGGCGCTAGTTGGGGTGGTGGTGTACTCCATTGTTGTTGTCGTCTGCTCCCCATATAACCAACCAGTCAGCCCCGGCCCGTATCTATATCTTGGCTCGCTGCTCGTCGTTCCGCGTTTCTGTTGTTTCACCGAAAGCCACAAAAACTGTTTGCGCTTTTATTTATTTGCTATTGATTTCCACTGTCCCAGGACGCAATTTGTTTGCAATAAACTTCATAACAATAATTCATGTCCACACAAATAAATAATTCATGGTTTCACTCGAGCACGAGCTACCCAGCTACCAGCTCCCCAATCCCGTCGCGTATCTCTCTCAGCGTTGATAGATAATTTTTGGCCAAGGACAGCAAGAGGACGGCCATAAAAGTCGGTTAATAAATCCTATCCACGCTTAACAATGATCATAAAATCTAAACATTAAATTAAAAAGGTGTTTCTGGAAATGTCCCAGTGCAGAGGCATTGAAGCGTGTAAGAAGCTTGCGATGCGAATTATCATAGGATTTTGGGGAGGGGAGGGGGGGTAAAACAAGGCACATAGATTAAGCACAAGCGTATAAATGATTCAGTAAGTTAGTTAATTGATTAAGGTTTGAATGATTCAGAGAGTAAATGAAGCATGAAAAGTAACTGAATGATTCAGTGCAATAAATAGTAGAATAACGAGACAAGTAGTCGCTGTGAATAGATGAAGTATGCAAGGTTTAATTTTAAAACAATTTGCTGGAAATTCAATAAATTAGTTAACAAAGTCAAAGAAATGCATCGTTCATAAATGACTAAAGACTCTTCAGTAGGGTTTTCGCTGAAGAAAGCATGATTGCCAACTGCCTCTCCATACAATCATTGCTTAGATCTGTGGGGAACTGCTAAAAGCAGTTTGGTGGTACAATGCATAAGTTGTTTACAGTTGTGAACAAACGCAACTTTTTCGGACCTAGAGCCAGCTAAACTCACTAATTTTAAGTTTCATTTAGCAAAACATTTTGTTGTGCGATCACTAAACTTTCCTCTCATTCCAATTGAAACCTTCAAACTTTGTTCAACCCTCAAATTTCTGAAAAATGTTGCTTGACCATTGCAAAACTTGGGACTGCAAGGAATGTCTCTTTAACACAAATAATCAATAAATGATTTTAGTCAAATATAAATCTCAATATTTACTCTAACTAATTAACTAGCTAAAAGCATTTCCCCCAAACGATTCCGAGTTGCCTCTGTAATATCATCTCGTTCCACCACAAAATGCGTTTCAATGTGTCAAACCTAAAAGAAGTAGAGCTGCGGCGCGTGGGGGGGGTGAGGGGGTAGGGGCTGGTGGCAGTATCAAGTCGGCCGCTTGGGTAAATATAATTAAAATGAAGGGAATATAAAATATTTACACATGCATACAAATAAATAAACACAAATAAAATATTGGCCGTGGACATGGACAACGTCAATGCGTTCGGCCATTTGGTGAAAGGCAATTGAGAAAATGAATTTACGGAGTACGAAAATGGTTAAGTAAAACTTTGCCTTGGACGGAGAAAACAGATTGCACAGTGGAATCGAAATAAGAAGAAAAAAAAAGAAGACGGATTTCTTTTTCCGTATCAGCTTTGCTGTCGATTAAGGCGAAATGCTATGAGAGTTGGCGACCGTGACTACGTTGAAGTTCAATATGATTAACTCTTTAATGTGTTAAGGGTGAAATGTTACAAAAGTTGGAGAAAGTAATTTAGTGAGTCACTTTTTGGTGGCATCTTTGCTGTAATTAGAGCGTTAATCAGTAAATCTAATCAGTAATCAACATCTTTGCTGTAATTAGAGCGTAAATCAGTAAATCTAGCTTAGTAGCTTACTAGCTTAAGCTTAATAGTAGCTCTGAAGATCGTTATAAGCAAGGCTGCAAACCTGTACAATTTTGGTGAAGGTTCGATCCGGAGGTTCGAACCTATGGTGGGTTGTCAAGTTCGGTACTAATCTAACCCAAGGTTTTGTTTCAAGTCTGGGTTCATAGATTTTAAACTGATCTATGACTGATTTTTGCCTCACCATTTGGTCAAAATTTAGACAAATATTTGATAAGGAGAACGCGTCCAGATTACCAAGCTATGTTTCATTTCTTATTGTTATCATTCTTTGGTGTTCGAAAAACTCTTTCAAAAGTGCCTGGTCTTTGAATTTGGAAAGTCTCACCTTCTACGTACATACCTAGCCATCATTTTATAAAATTTCTAATCATATTCGAGTCTTTTTTGAGTCCTCTGTCTTCAGTGAACTGTTGTTGTTGTCTTTAGCACAACCCACACTAAGTAAAAACTAGAACGAATCATTGGAGTACGAATGCTCTTGAAAAAAAAATTTGTCGTTCTTGAATTTTCAAGAATTTCGCTCTTGGAATCGAGATAAATTCGTTCTAAACTTTCTCAATTTGGTTTTTGTTATAGGCATAGGGAGTGAGTGCAACTTAACTTTGAAAGAAAAACGTTGGACTTGTTCTCGCAGAGAGAGAGAAAGCGCATGTGCAGTTGTTCATTGAGAGAATAGCGTTGGACTCGCTCTCGAAGAGAGAGAGAGAGAGCGCATTCGCAGTTTGTCGTTGTCCGATGCATACGAATGCCAACGGTGTTTATTTATAAGTGTGATTTCGTCGCGTCTTTTAGCTTATGGATATGGAGTCGAGTGGGCGAAGTTGCCCGTAGAATGTGTGTGTTTCAGTCTTTCGAGATACCGAGTTCAAATCCCAGAAAAGTAAGTACAAAAAAATATCTATGTGGCTATCTCAAAATCAATCACAGTTAAAAACAAAGTTTGCGTGGTGGCTGGTTGATAATAATGGTGAGTGGGTGGAGGGGGGGCGGGGAGACGGGGAGACGGACCACGTCAGTCGGGTCGGGTCGGTCGTGTCTCTCACACCCCCACCCCAAATATACCTTTTAAGTTTTTATTTTGAGAATTATTCGTACTTGGATCAAGAGCTGAAACTCTTGAATTATTCATACTCAAGAATTATTCATACTTGGAGAGCTGAAACTCTTGAATCAGGAGTGTCGGGATCAAAAATTCACACTTGGATCAACAATTTCGCTCTTGAATCAAGAATTTTCCCTTTTACCGTACTTTTGAGAACGAATGCTCTTGATTCAAGAGTGAAATTCTCTATTTTTTCTCTGAGTGTACTGTATTTTATTCAATTAACACAGTGAACTTTATATTGAATTATTATCTTTGCCGACAGCAAATGAAATTTTCATTTACTCATCACATTTGAGTCTTTTTTGAGCCCTCTGTCTGATTAAAATGATCATAAATTATACTTTTGTCTAGAGTATATGGTGCCCAAGCCTAGAGTCGTTTATAGACAGTTGTTCTCATCAATTTCGAGTCATATTTCCAATCACTTGCGTGTCTTTTCTAGTTCAATAAATCACGTTTTGAGCATAGCCATGAGTCATTTACGAGTCTTCTTTAAATTGCACATGAATTTAATCTCTTCCATCTTTAAAAGAGCTTAAAAAGGACTCATCAGGACTCATCGGTTCTTGTTAAAATGATCTTCCAAATGCATTTGCTTTCCTCTTCTCAGACTATACTTATGTTTTTCTTTCTTCTCGAAATCGCCATATGGATTGGATTTATAAAAAGGCTTTTTAATTATCAATTCAAGCGATTCTGTACCATACCATAAAATAGTATTGTTTCGAAATATTGAGAAAAATAGAAAAGATCTTAAGAAATTGACTTAAGTGAATGTTTGAACCTAACCTTATTTTTGTATATAGGGGGTTCGGTTCGGGGGCTCAAATATTTGAAGGGTTGAGTTCATGGTCCGGTTCGAGGATCCCGGAAAACCCGAAACGAACACGTTCTTGAGGTTTCCGTTCAGGACCGGTTTGCAGCCTTGGTTATAGTAGCATCTTTGCTTAAGCAAGCAATAAACACACATTTGAAGTACTTGCTGACCGACGGTATTACGCTATATCCGTGCTCATAGAGAATCGAAAATGTAAGAAAATCTAGTTTTATCATTACCTTAAGTCTCTTGGTGTCGCAAAAGTGTTATTCAGGCCAGCCATGTCCCCTTTTTTTACGAATGAAAATATTGAAATTTGTGAAAGTTTTCAAATAAAACTTTTCAATTGTTCTCCTGGGTATATCTAGGTAAGCGTTCTTGGTCACTTTTTAATGGTGTATCTTATATATAAGATTAATAATTAATAAAAATAATAAATTATTAAATCAAAATGTTTTCAAATACATATAACATTGTGAATAAAACTAAAACTACAGAATAAAATGGTGAATAACATTGTGAATAAAAAACTAAAAATATCCTAGCCGACTTGTTTGCACGAACCGTCCGTCGACCAAGCACATTTTACCTCAGCCTGCACCCGCTTACTACGGCTAACTTCCCTGGTCTTTTCAAGATATCAGACCGTTCAGCAGTACTGGGGTTATTTTAGGCCGTCCTCATTTGCTGCAGTTAAAACATCGTTGAGCTCAGCTGTTCTCCTACGCGTTTCGGATAGCTTTGCTACCTTCTTCAGGGAGTCTGTTTTTATTTGGAGACAATACATACATACATCAATACACATATACACTACATATTTATAAATTTAGTTATTGTTGTTTGTTGTCAGTTTGTTGTCATCCATGTTTTTAATTTCTGTTCTGTACGGAGCTTTGACTAATGTGCCTGCGTTTTGCTATTTGTTCTATTTCATTTGTAATCTTGTAAATTATAGTGTTTCCAAAATAACTTTTCTATAAAGATTAGCTTTTTTTCTGTAGAATTCTTGTTAGTTTTATCATCTAGGACAGCGGTGGGCATGGAATTTGAGTTTGGGAGCATCCCAAAAACAACAACAACAGAAAAAACAAACGTTATCAGCGAGTCTCGCTCGCCCAAAAGGCAACTGTTGCGCCGTCTGTGTGCGCGTCTTGTAGGCGCCGTGCTCCGATTCTCATTGACTTCGTTGTTGTTCACTATTAATGAGACTGACTGGCGCCAATTGTCAAAAAAAATAAATCTTGGAGCAATGGGAGCAAGCTCCTCCTTCGTGAAGTAGGGTCGCCCATATGTGATCGTTAAGGCTTGGACATCTTCTCTTAAAAAAATAAGTCAAATCCTAATTTTCTCCGGTATTACAAAGTGGGCAAGGTATGTTTACCGGTCTGTTCAAGTCAAGTTCAGGTCAAAACGCGCTTTCATTACCCATGAAATTGTGCTGGTTGGCAGATGATGCAATTTAAGAGCAGCTTTATGGTCGAGATAACTGTATATTCTTGTTTGGCAGGGTCCTTTTCGCGTTATCCGCTCCGCATGCGTCTAAGAGTTTCCATTATGCTGATTCTCATTGTATTCCAATCCTTCACGGAGCCTAGACCATCTTACCAGTTGAGGAGGCATACCTGAGGCATACCTTATCCAGCTCTTGTGCCCAAAAAAACATTTTTTCTAATTATGCGGCAGTCGTAAGGTATAGAAGTGCGCATCATTCAAGCAAGTCTCCAAGGCTAGAGCGTTTCAAGGGGCACTCGGAGGTAACCTTACAATTTTCTTCCAAAAATATGTTTGCAGACTATCCACCACCTCAAAATAGCTATATCCCCATACCTGTGTGGAATAAGTCTGAACTGCTCTGCATACAGCGTTAAACAGTTTTCATTAAGCTTGGATACTTACATTAGATTTTGCCAAAAATGAGTTTCAAACGCAGTTGATACTGGCTTTTGCTTCAGCGTTTCTTCTCAATATATATATGTTCTTTGAAAGGGTTGTTAAGGGTAAAACACACTCCAAGATACTTATATTCTGTTTAAATTTTTAAGGCATCTTCTTTAAGGTTCAAGTTTTCTGCTGCTGCCAGTCTGCTGCCCTTTCTAAAGATCATTTTTTCACAATTTGATAGATTGACTTCCATTGGGGAATGGAAGCTTCATTTTATGAAGCTCTGTGGGCTAAAATGAGAAGCAGGCGAATATTTACATCTCCCAGACAAAGGCCTCCTTGCAGAGACTATCATGTAGATCTTCAAGATACAGTGTAAACAACAGGGAGAGAGTATACCTCCTTGTCTTACTCCGACTCCAGTCTCAAAATAGCTTGATAGCAGATCACCCGTCCAACCCGCCGCTTCCGTTTGACCGTATACTCTTTCCAGAAAGTTAAAAGAGCAAAAAAATATGCAAAAGCTACACGAAAATGTGGGATTTCCACACGTTTTGACCGGGATTTTCAACCCATAACGTCTGTGTAGCTTTTTCTGTTTGAGCCAATTTTAAATTTACACGTTACGTGTAGCTTTTCTGCACGTGGCGTGTAGCTTTCTGAATTCTACACAACACGCGCCGTGCAGCCAATTTTGTGTTCTCTGTGCAGAGAAGATTCCTTGACACTTTATCAAAAGCTGCTTTAAAATCTACGAAAAAGCCATATACTTTACAGATTATATATGTTATCCACCGTAGAGTAGACCTTTCTTAGCCCTGCTTGATACTTCTTCATCATATTATAATGGCGTACCCATCATGTAAGCCCATTGTTTAAGGGGGTCGTTCTTTTTGAAGATTGGGAACACAATGTTGGTTGAACAACATTTTTCGGGAACTTCCATGCTTAGCGAGTTATTAAAAACTCCTCCCAAAGGTAATAGATTAGTTTGACCTTCTCCTTTTTCAGTGAGTTTTGTACCTTACTTGCGGGTTTTCTTTTGCCGTTTTGGTTTATCCACAATAAAAAGACATTTTTTTATTGGAATTTTCCGGCTACGCGTTTCGGCTTTCATTTTTTCTGTTTGTGTATTTTGAAATAAAATTTAACATATGAAAATGTCGTTTATCTTTGAGTTTCAATTTTCATTGATATTTTGACTTGTTTGTTAGACTTGTACAAAAAATGATTCATTCGTCCAAGCCAAATGCTTTGGCATCATATCCTCTTTCATTTGTCCCACTGTACATCACAGACAATTGCCCGAGTCCTGGGCAAGGCGAGCGTGTAGCTTGTTTAACTGTTTACTGTGTGCGAACGCTGGACGTTTGCCTGTCCAGGGCGAAGCCATTGCTGTAGCTGATTGAGGAAATGCGCATCGGGTGCACTGAGGCACTGCCAATAAACTATGTGTGTGCAAGTGAAATCCCTATAAATATGCCATTTGAAAGATAATGCAGCAATAACAAAGTGACGACAAGGAGCAGCAGGAGCCGTGCGAAATGCAGGACGAAGCAGCAGCAGAAAAGATAAATAGGCAGCAGTAGGCAAACAAGATGAGCAAATACAAGTGGAGAGTAGTCCGGGGCTGGCGGAGGTGGCTGCAGTTCCTCGCTCCCAGCTCAAATGGGTAAACAAGCAAACAACTCACACACACACACACTGACATAGAGCGCCAAAGGCGGCGAAACGCATTTGGAAAACGCAATGAGAGAGTACAAACACACAGACACACATAAAAATGCCAACTGTCCGCTTGTGTGACTGAGCCTGTCAGCAGGACACATGAGATAGATTTCGACTTGTCGTCTAGAGATTTTCCACACACACACAAGCACACCAAATACCAACTGCAAAAGGGAAAAATTAGAGAATTGAAGCTGGAAACAAAAAACCAGAAAATAGTTGAGCCAACCCATTTGAAAGTTGTAACATATTTTATAGATATTGAAGGGAAAATCCTGGAAAAGACTGCACTCGGAAAATTGAACATAAAAATGCCATAGTAAAGAAAAAAGGAGTATAAATGGGTACATTCATCAAAGGGGCTTGATTTCAGATTAAAAACATGAAGTTCATATTCAGCCATGCTCCCATTTTCGTTTTCGCAAAACTTTTGCGATTTCAAACCGGTTTTTTGACCAAATTTTGACTCAAACTCGTAAAATTTTTGAGAAAGCGAAAATGGGAGCATGGCTGATATTCTTCTAAATGATTATTATGGTAAAAAGTATGCCAAGTGATCAGTGATCCCTTGATCTTTGTTTTCTTAATTAAACTGGGCTGTTGATGCTATGCTTTCGTTCCTTCTTTTGTGTTGTTTTGGCTCATGAATTAGCATCGAAATTGCAGAATCAGTTTTAAAGCTTGATTTCACCTTCTGTTTTACTCTGGGTTAACTTGTAAATATCAGTCTCTAGTATCCCAAGTCAAAGCTAGTTGCGGCCATTCAAACTAATGATCACTGATCAGTTTTCAGAAATATAACAAAATTATTGACAAATTTTTAGCCAAGTCAATCATTTTAACAATCCCAGTTGTAAGCTTAAGGAGTGTTGTGTAAATAGTGGAACGTTTTGACATGCAAAGTATATGATTGTCGATATGTGCGCTGGCAAAGTGGACAAAGATTTTGACTACTCAGCGGTTTGAAATGTGCTGTTTGAATTAAAATGTATTCAATGTACATATATTTAGTAAGTCATATATATATATATGTACTCGCTACAGTTGTATTTCTTCTTGCAAACCTTTGCTTAAGCTTTTTAATATATTGCTAGAATCTACTGTCTTTCCGACTCTTTGAAAGGAATCTTTTATTATTCCTCTTAATAAATAGGGTGGAAAATCTGATATATCCAATTATACAGGCATAACTAAGCTATCCGCTTTTCCAAAATTATTTGAACAGTTTATAACTTCATCCTTACAGCATTATTGCAAATCGATTCTATCACCTTTCCAGCATGGATTTACAAAGCGTCGGTATATTACAACCAATTGGCTTGAATTAACCTCAATGGTTAACGATGGTTAACTGATGTCATCTACACCGACTTCAGTAAAGCATTCGACTCTGTGAACCATGATCTTCTCCTCTTTAAGCTTGATCGCTTAGGATTTCCCTCCTCTTTTCTGCTATGGATTTTGTCCGATTTAAATGATAGAACTAAACAAGTTCTGCTTCGCTTTAGTATTTCAAAGCCTGTTTTTGTCACTTCTGGTGTGCCACAAGGTAGATATTTTGGTCCTTTATTTATGCCTCTTTTTTTTAATGATCTCCCCACGATATCATCTTATTCTCGGATACTTTTGTATGCCGATGACGTAAAACTTATTTTGTATTTCAACGACCCGATTCATTCCATTAGATTGCAAGATGATTTAAACTTTTTGTAGGCTTGGTTTGTGGTTCATCATTTACATCTTAATTGCTCCAAGTGCAAGTTTATGACTTTCTATCAGGGCTTAATCCCAAAACGAATTTCGGTTCCGGTACCGGAACCGGTACGTCCGGTACGTCCCGAAATAAATGTTTCGGTTAAAGGTTCTATATCAGTTTCGATACGGTACCCGGATTTTCATTTCGGTATACCGGTACGTATCGGTATAAGAACTACTTATTTTTAATATCGGAAAAATTTAATTCTGAGATAAATCTCATTTTATTCCTGTGTAATAAAACGAATCAAAATTCAACACAAAATTAATGGTTTCACATTTAGAGTAAAATTAAATAGACTATTTCATATTTTGGAATTTTTTTTTCGTAGTTAACATGTTAAAAATTATGATTACATTATATACTCATATATTAGCTTTCGAAATTAACTTTGAATTTGATAAGTCCACGTCTTATTTAACTAATATAGCATTCTTGTGATTTGCTCGCAAAATCATAATTACACATACAACTTCTAAGCAGATTTATTATAAATTTTTCGCCAGATAATAGGCGTTCCACGCTTACCTGCGTAGCTGGAACAGAAAGCACGACTTTGAAATCTCATACAATTCTGGGAACACCAGTTAAGAATGTTTTCTGGGTTTCAAACACGTTTAAGAGCGAGAAAAGTCTTTATGGAATCCAGTAGACGATTTTTTTTTATTTCCAATTTGCAGTGTATCCAAATGGAATAAAAATCACCGAAATCAAGATTTTGGGTTGAAGTTTGGTTGTGGCCACCTCCGCTGGCTCTAGTATGCGTACAATTTCGCAAACTGAATCGTCCCACACTTTCCGGTGCAGAAGAAAGTCATCATCTGCAGTCGCAAAACTAGAGCATATGTTGAAGATGTCTTCCGCCAGCAAATATTTTAGCATACAGTAGGTTGAGCTCCAACTCGTGTAAAAAAAAACCGAAACTGTACCGGTGTCAACGTTTCGGTTTCGTTCCGGTGCTATCAGTTCCATTAATAACGGTAAACTGTTTTCGGTTCTCAAAAAAAAATTTTTAGCGGTTCCGGTTCCGGTATGAAGCCCTGCTTTTTATCCTTGGAAACCTATGCTGGTTACCTATACTATTGCAACGAATATCTACAGTCGTTGATTTAGGAATTCTTTTTGTCCCACAATTGAGGTTCAATCCTTATTTCTTCTCTATTCTTAATGGGGCGAATGGTGTACATGAATGCATTAAACGTTAGTCGAAGGAAGTTATTGATCCATGCACCACAAAGCTTCTGTACACTGCTCTGGACATAAAGTTTTTCTCACTTAAACTACTTTTTTGACCTATCGTTCCTATGGCAGCTATATGCTAAAGTCATCCGATTTGGATCAAACTTAACAGCAGTATAAGGAAGCATATGTAAATGTAAAATTGGCTCCAACAGCACCTCCAGGAGGGCCAGGGTCAAGCTTCTCTCAATCTCTTGGCGTGTGTGCTTATAATTTTTCGCACAAGAGAAAGGGACCTACAGTTTAACGCCGAACAGTTACTTCACAGCTGGCGAAGGTGACTGGGTGGGTAAAAGCTTTTTCTATTAGATGGTCCGAGGCGGGATCGATGCCACAACCTCCCTGAGGAAGCATATAATGTTAATAAATGTTAGGTTTGGAGGCGATAGCATTAAAAACAAAAAAGTTTTTCTTACTAAGGCTTTGTTCAGACTTTCATTCTATATCTATGATGTTGACATTTTTCAAAAGCTTGATAAACATAAAGCAAACGTGCTAAGTTTCAATCACTTAGCTTTGGAACTAACTGCGTGGCAAAGCTTTATTTAAGGGCATATTTTTATTTGTTTATAACTTCAAAAATTAATATCTATATAATTTAAGTTATGCTTAGGGTAATAAAATGTATGTTCTTTGAACCTATATCATGGTGGTTAACACTGAAAAAATTATATATAAACTTTAGCAACAATTACTTAATACTATTTAGCAATTTAAAAAGATGTTAAATTTGGATTTCGATAGATACAGTAAAATACTATTCAGCAATATCAACACGAGACCTGTTCGATAAACCAAACCTGAGAAGTCAAGATTTTAAAAAAAGCCTTTTTTTCCATTTGTTCGTTTTTAACCATTTTTGAAGTTGTTTATAAAATTAACAAAAATTTTATTTGCAAAACCGAAAATCACGTTTTGGTGGGAGTATCGATATCTAATTTCGGATTTTTTTTTATTAAAATCAAAAATGGTCAATTTTAAAACCGTTCGGTTTCAAAAAAAGAATGGGTTTTTCCACGAAAAGGTCCACCAAAGCCAAAAAATTAAAAGTGCTTAAGAACACTTTGTTTTATCAATATTTCAAAGCGAAACATTTAAATTGAACTAATGTAAGTCAATCTTACATTCAATCATAGCCCATTTCGAAATATTCGGTTTCACTGCTGCGCTAGCGCAAATTTTCTAATTTGGACATAAATATTGCACATTTTTTTGATAAAAGTGCCTATAGATTGCACTTACTGTTTCTATCTAAAATCTTTCTGAGGGTACAAAGGGTTATAAAATAATGCATAAGAAACTATGTGATTGCAATTAATCGTAAGTTTTTGCTTCGCATTATATAGAAACCACATAAATAAATTGATGGAAAAAAGTGTCGCGTTCGCAATGTCACGTATCAAATCATATTTTATTTTGAAATAAAAAAAACAATCAACATTTTTCGATCAAATAAATTCGAATATACAGATAAATTATTCAACAACATTTTAAATTAGGCGCACTAAATGGTTTTGGCTGAGTTTTGCTTTTATATTCATGGCCAAGAACACCGCTTCCATTTTTTGTCGCGTGCGAATCGCTCTTTGATTGACTTTATCTTGGAACCAGCACTAGGTGTGCTCTCCTTTGTTCTCACTAAATAAAGTGCATCGAAAGTGCTAAAAGTTAAAGTAACAAAAGACAAAAAAATGATTTTAATTTGACTTCTATTTCACTTTAAATGCGTACGACTGTCGCGTTCGACATCATGGAAATACCCATATGGATCGTATTAAATCAGTTCAGAAACAATTCTTACTTTTGGCTCTTATTAGCTTAAGTTGGTACCCCAACCTTCGTCTGCCAGTGTACTCCCTCAGATTCTTGCTTATTAACCTTCCTTCGTTAGCTAATCTTAGAACAGTCCTTGGCGTTTCTTTTCTTCTAGCTGATTACACTGTGAACATTTTTCAACGATAAAATGTTGATACCAATGAGACCAACAAAATTTGAAAGGTACTTATGGTAGTTAAAAAACACTGGCTGGGTTTGGTCTGATTCTTTAAGGTTTTTTTGTAATGGACTATTGAAGTTTTGAAGTTTTTTGAAAAAATGTTTTGTTGTTCAAGTTTATATCTTATAAACTATTTTGGAATTTCACTTTACTGTCTTCAGCAATTTTGTAGCTCTTTACCACGCCTACAAAACACTTCTTTGGAACAGCTCCAAAAAATAACGTCTTTTAGCTCAAAATCACGAAAATGTAAAAAAATTAATTTTCGCTATTGCAATAGCAATGATTGTAAGGAGAGGTAGTTGGCAATCATGATTTCTTTAGCGAAATGCTTACTGAAGATCAAATCGGAAGATTCTTGAATATGGAAAAGTGTTAGAAGCTGAATGTATTTTGTTATGGTTGTGGCTTTTATGTTCCCAATCTTACATCTAACCTCAAAAGCATACAAAATTTAATGGAAAAATTTAAACGGCCGTACCTTCTGTATTATTTTGATCAACCAGATTTGTTTTGTTTTCTGTTTTATTTTATTTGATTATATTATTATTTTTTTTTCTCCCTCTTTCGATCTCTATAAATTTAAAGTTTTTGTTAGATCTAATAGCGTTTCTGACCACAATTGGGTGTGAATCGGCGCATAGCTGGCCGGACGGGTAAATAAAATTCCACCCATCGTGTCGGAGTCTTTGTAAGTTTATTTTGTAATTTTGTTAGTTTTTGTTTGTTAGGCTTTCTTAGTTGATAAGCCATTTTCTATAACGTATTCATACTTTTGTTTACAGCCTTTTTTTCGTTGCATTCAGGGTAAGCTTATCGTTTGAATCATGGGAAGTAAGTAATTAGTCGTTGCACATACTATCGGTTGCTATCGGTCACTTGATCAGTGATCAGATTGGGGAAATCAAAGGAATTACTTAGCTTCGATTCAAAAAAGAAACTCTGTTTTTTCTTCATATATTTCGATTATAGCGCAATTTAGTTTCAAAAGCTTGAAGCAAAATGCTCAGAAATACCACTTTAATAAAGAGTAATAGCTAGATCATCTGATCCGTCTGAAACGAAATGATCTTGAGGACAATTCGAGGATGTAGATCGAAAAGTATACCGTGGGTGTTTCTGAAACTACTAACTACTTAGTAATTTTTAAGAAATTGCCGTCAAATGAGTAAAAAATGGGCGGGCGGCGATTTAGACTTCTACATTTGACTACAGTTTGAACTTTGGACTGAGATACTAAATATCTAAATATTTCTAAAGAAATTCTTTCAAGTGTAATCAATGCACACACACACACACACACACACAGATGTTTGCTAGATTAAATTTACTACATTTGAAATTGAATAACTAAAGCTCCCGAAGGATCATCTTCATTTTGTATTTATCCAGAATGAATGGTAAACGACAGTTGGAATAACAGAGACACACACACACACACACACATAAAAAGGGAGGTGCTCAGTGGAGGGGATTGATGATAGAAGCAACAGCAAACAAAATATTGCACAAATACAACTGAAAGCCAACGACAGCCGCAGCAACAGCAGCAGTGAAAAGGACTACGACCAAAAACCAGGACAGACACACATACGAAAACAATCAGTAATGTAATAGAGACGAGACGACTCAGGACTTGTGTGCAGGCAGCGGCATGGACCAAGGCAAAAACAACGAGGCCATTACAGTTGCCAACGGCATCTTTGCCGGAAACAGCTTGACAAGCCGTTGAAATTTATATTGAAAGATGTTTGTGCCAGGATTAACTGTAACTGATTCCCAAAATTCAACCTGCCCTGCGATTAAATCGTCATAAAAAAAAAATGTCAGATTCATAATTTTACAAAATGGCCAGGCTTAAGTCATGTGTGCGGAAAAGGGTAATGTGGGGGCGGGCGGATGCCAGGTATGAATAAACATAAAAGCGCTTTCGGTCGCTTATCGCGTGAACGCATCAAAAATTCAATTGTATTTAGTACGCACACACGCACACATCATCGATTGTTGAGCACAAAAGAATATAATGCCTGCCTCTGTGTGTGTGTGTGTGTGTGTGTGTGTGTGATTGGCTCATAAAAGTGAATATTACTCATACGCCTACATAGCCCCGTAGGGTAAATACGGCAGCTAAGCGCCATTTGAGCCAAGTCAAAAGCCAATTTGATTAACAAAAAAAAAGAGAAAAAAACACTCTGAGATTGCCTTTGAAGATGATGCTGATGAAGGCAGTTTTTTTTCCCCTCGGTTAAAGGATTGAAATCAAGCACTTGAGAGTGAAATAGAAACTGCGATTGAAACTTGAAATTGAGAGTTAAATGTGAGGTTTATCGGTTAAATTTGTATATGGGAATCTGAGAAACCTGAACGCTTGCCAGTGAATCTATCCTAAATCTATCTTCGCTAGCGGCTGTGACTTGTCAGTTATCTTAACATTTATGGATTGGGGCGACCCTTTTGCGGTTCTAGATTGTATAAAACAAGAAAGAAACTCGGTCAAGAATGATTATAATATACTCTGTACCCCCAAAGTTTGTATATATTATATATCTGATCAATTTAAGTTAAAAGCCACACAAAGTGACAAAAAAGCCATAGAGTGTGTAAAGAGCTGCCCATCGCCGTCATACCCATCATAATTATGTGCTTTCCATATAACTCGACTATCGTTCATCCGAACTTTATCATTTTTTCGACAAATCGATAAAGAATCTTGATTACTAAATATGTCTAGAACCATCTATCAGCAAAACTGTGGGAGATATGAGGTTTTTTCAAAATTGAAATTAAACTTGATCTGCCTGCAAGTATAATAAATATTTGTCCCACTCATGTGAAACTTTGTTCATACGGACAGACAAACGGACATGGATATATCGACTCAGCTGTTGATGCTGATCAAGAATATATATACGCCCAGCCATAGCCCCTGGGGGCTGAACATACTCTGGCCAATTCACACCGAATGCTTGCCGAAGTTATGCATCTGTGTGTGTTAGAAAGAGACACAATCACACTTTCGCGCTTTTTTCTTAGGGAACCCTGCTGTAAAGCAGGTTAGTTAGTTTGAAATACTAATTTGAGCTAGTTGTAATCCAATAGAAATTTAACTGATTGTAAACGAATTGTTGATGAGTGAGTTGACCGACTGTTTTCGATGTACTTTTATACTGAGCAGCGACATAAGGAACACACAAAGGTCAACTGGTATTTAACTGGTTGAAAATGGCTGCTGCCGGGAACAATTGTTCCCTGCCTATGACATGACTGTGTTAAATGGACGACTTCAATTCATTCACTTTATTGTGTACATATTATTCACTTTATTGTGCACATAGGCACTTGGGCATTTCCAACAATTATTTACTGTGAACAAATTGGGCACAGCTTGCTCGTCCCAGACCCTGACTAGGAAAAGTCGGGAACTTGTGCCCAAACTTATTTTGAACAAAAGGTGTGATCAAATATAGATAGATAGATAGATAGATAGATAGATGATATTTATTTTTTTCATATACATATACATTGTTTGTGCTGCAGATTGTTTACTTATCCAAAAGATAAACATGAATAAAGCTTGGTTTGTAACCGTCAGCTTTTCTTCTGTTGTTTTAACAACGTTTACAATTATTATAAATTTATATATTATCATTATGACATTTGTATTAAAAATCTTCATTAATAATATGTTTCCTATATATTATAGCCCCCTCAGTAAATCTAGCCAGATTCTTCCATCCCAGTTCTCCATTGAAGGCCATGAATACCTCTTCTGCTGTAAGTGTGCCTTTCTCAAACCAACGCAGACGGAATTCCCTTAGAACCGGGCATCGCCCCACAAAATGCTGTATGTCTTCCACCTCCTTGAAATTACATAGTGAGCATAAGCCACCGTTAACGGTCCTTCTTGGACAGCCATTCAACCATAGCAGATCCCCTCTCGCCTTCATTATCCATGTTATTTTCGTTTGTCGGAACAGCTCGTTGCAGTATGAAGGTCCTACCTCATGGCTTCGCTTCCTGCGGCCTTGAGTAAGTGTTGGTTTCGACTCTCTTCTTTAAGCGCAGTGAGTAGCTGTATGTTGCCTTCAATCCATCCAGAGTTACTCCATTTTGTTCGCACACGTCTTGAAGCTTAGAAACCATCCCAAGGTACTGCGCATCATTTTCCTAGCTAGGATATGCGGAAGTCGAGATTCTTCATACTCAAATAGTACTCGTGCCAGGTATTTAAGATGAAGAGTTAAGCTGTAAATGGGCCCATCCTTCAGTCCAGGCTCTATTGCCAAAATATAATTTGGCGTACAGTCTGGCAGCTTTAGTATCCTCTTCATAAAATATCACTGCAATTGATCCGCCTCGTCGCTTATTTCTCCTCCCCATATTTGAGCTCCATAACACTGCACAGTTCTGCTGATAGCGTTGAATATTTTCCATTTTGCAGCTAGATTTAGAGTTCCTTTGTTTAAAAATTTCGCCCACACTGAGTTTATACTCGCCTTCGCTTCTCTCGTTCTTGCTGCCACATGTTTTTAGAAGCTCATTGTTGGCGTCAAAACAACTCCAAGGTATTTGTACTCGTGTACTACCTTCACCTGCTCTGCCTGAAATGTTCAATTTTCCAATGCTGACAGTCTGCCTCCTTTCCAGAATACCATGATCTCGGACTTCGCCTTATTCACTTCCATGCCCCATAATGTGCAGTATAACTCCAGTTTTCCAATCATTAGTTGAAGCGTTGAGGGATTGTCCGCTACGATGACAATATCGTCTGCATACAATAACAGCCTTATGTTGGTGTTCTCAATGTACAGGCCACCTCCTATGTGCTCGTGAAGATCATCCAGGTACAGCGCAAATAGCAGTGGTGACATCAAACATCCTTGTTTCACTCCGTTTATTGTTTGAAACCGCTCCGAGAGCTCGTCTCCTGTCCAAACAGCACAGTTCGTTTGCGAGTATATTTTTTCGATAATCCGTATCATCTTACTGTACACACCTTGTCGTTGTAGCTTGTATATAAGAAGCTGACGAGGTACTCGGTCAAACGCAGCCTTGAAATCCACAAACTGATAGGTTTCGAAACCTTTTTACTTGTAATCTACAAGTGTGCGATAGCCGAACGCTTTTCGAAGCTTCATTACAACTGTATATACTTATCTAAGAAATGTAATCGTCGATGTGCATGGGCCGACCACTAAACGGTACACAGAGTATGCGCTGTTGTAATGTAGATACTTTAAGACATAGTGTACTATGGAGTAAAAGGTATATAGACTGGAAATTCGATTGAAGCACTGATCCTTGTGCGTTATGTTATGTTAAATTATTTATTTAAGGAATAGTTAAACAATTTATAAGCCATTGCAATATACAAAAATAAAACAAATCGACTTTCACTGAAGCCGAGATGTACGCACGCGCATATATGGTTGTGTGTGAATGCATAAAGAAAACGAACAAGCATACGAACGCATCGAAGACATGACAAACTTCGTATGACAACTTGGTATACAAAGTGTAGCGAGAGTGATTTATACTTGTGGGCTGTTGTAATGCATGATGTGGGCTCGCCTCATTTTACTGTGCCGCCGCTGTGCGTTTATCAAGCAGAGCGAGGCCGAAAAGTGAGAGTAAGCGACCTGACTAAAAAGCTGTTGGCTCCACTAGTGACGAGCTGCTTTTGGTCTAAGCCCGTTCAGTCCATAAAGCAAACAGACAGTCTCCATTACCGTAGTGTAGCGAACCTCAGAGAAAAAAACCGAGCAGCTGACGACTCATGCCGCTACATGCAACATGTAGAAATGAAAAATGGAAACGCTACATGTAGAAAAGTTAAATGCTGCGTGAGCAAGGCAAAGTCTAGACGACATCGGTTAGGTTAGATTGCGATGGCTGAGAGCGACAAGTCGCTCTCCCACTTAGGCCACATTGGGCCCATTGCGATGCCATATTTATTCCCTATAACCCTTTTTAAAACTGAGGGGGGTCCTCGTTACTGAACCATTGTGTAGACAGAATGAATTAGACAGAATGATTTGACCAAGAGTCCTGAGTGTCCTTCTACTCAAGGCGGGGCAATGGCAAAGAAGGTGTTGTACCGATTCCTCCTCTTCTTTGTATCCACAACTTTTGCAGAAGTCATGGTGAGTGACGCCTAGGCGTGCTGCGTGTCTGCCAATACGACAGTGACCCGTGAGGGTCCCCACCAGAAGTGATATGTGGTACGTTTTTGGTCGAATGTTGGCCACGTTGGCCTCGCTACTGCACAGGAGGAAAGGTTCTTCCACCGATTCGTAGCTAGACGAAGTGTTTCAGCTTTTGTGTGAAGCTTATATGTCGCCATAGGCATCCCTATCGTGCTCTTCTCTAAAAGAAGCTCGATGGTGGTACCTATTCTGGCCAGTTTGTCCGCCGACTAATTTCCTTCTATGTTGCGATGTTGATTGGATTCACTTCTGCTCTGAGATGATGCATATACAGAGAAAAAATATGCAAAATCTACACGAAAATGTAGTATTTCTAAATGTAGTGTTCTACATGCTGCGTTTACTTTTCCCATTTCAACACGTAGCATGTAGCTTTTCTGCACTCAAAATCCTAGTCAAAACGAGTATAAGTCCTACATTTTGGTGTAGAGTAACCCTCCAATTAAAACATTTCAATTCAGCTAGAAGAGATAGGTTAAGGTTACCGGCTTTCGTCAACGCCTGTTATCGATGTATGACACTGTTCTCAGTATCGATTCCGTTTTCAGGAATCTAGTTTATAGAGTCAGTGCCTGGGTTCGATATCATAAAGCTGTCATTAAAACGTTCCGACAAAAAATTGGCCTGAGTACATTGATAATCTGTGGTAGGTACAGTGTACCATAAGGCTTACCCACTCTGTAGGGTATGGAGGATTATATTGACATCCCTGCGGTTATATAAAATCTGAAAATATTGTCTGGTGTTAAATAATTTGTTTTTTTTTTTGGTCAATGTTTTTTGGGTGAATTTTTCTTAAGCTGCGGAAGAGCACGATGGCTGCGGTTTCTTCTGCAGTCGACAGGGGGCCGGCAGAGTGCAAGCTTGGTCAGTTTAAGCTCTCTTTCTCTCTCTTTTTGGTCATGTTATATGCCAGTTACAGCCTAGAGGAGCTGTGGGTGGAGTGGGCGGTGTTCTCTCATAACTTATGCCAGAGGCGGCAAAACTGTGCCGCACCAAAAATGGCAAATGGCGGGCCAACGGCATTTGTTACCACACACACACACACACACACACACACACATAAGCAGGGCCCAGGGCGTCACTTTTGAAACATTTACTTTATGTTGTTCACAGGAAATTAGATTTTTTTTCCCGCTAGTCAGCCACGCCTCTGTTTGGCGGGGGCATTTAGTTTAGTTTTTTTTTTTCTTCATTTTTTTCTAACTTGTCAATGGCAGGGTCCTTGTGGACAGGATACAAGCTCATTGCGGAAACAGCTTTTTAGCCGCACACCAACACACACACACAAGTTGTTTGCCATGCTAATTTATTTATAGACAGCAAAGTTTGCTCTCTTTTTTTTTTGAGTTCAGTTCCGTGCAAATTTCCGCCACAGACGACAAATTGCATAACTGCCACTCCCCCTACCTGATGCCCTTCCTTAATTCGATTTGGCTGCTGTGCAAACAAATCATTTAATGCGCCTCGCATACAACGAAATTTAACTCTTTCCGTGGAGCTTTCTCAGCGAGTATTTTTGTTTATTTTTTTTTTGCTGATGGACAGCTGCTGTCGCTTTTGTGTTTGCCTGTTTTCTTTTTGTAGGACATGATAAGTAGCATAACCATTAAAATCAAAAGCATCAGCCCAAAGTCGTTGCAAATGGAACGCGAACCACTTTGCTTAATGTTCGCGCGGGGATACTGTCTGATGGCACATCAAGCC
This sequence comes from Lordiphosa magnipectinata, assembly GCA_037044535.1. Taxonomy (NCBI): domain Eukaryota; kingdom Metazoa; phylum Arthropoda; class Insecta; order Diptera; family Drosophilidae; genus Lordiphosa; species Lordiphosa magnipectinata. The sequence continues at coordinate 74,216 of JBAMBO010001086.1, forward strand.
TGACTGGAATATACCCTGTTAAAATCCGCAGTTGTTGGACTACGAGAGGAAATTTTTGTCAGTCGCACGTTTATTTTCTTATTTGGTGTCATATTTTTCACATTTATTACTTGAATGAAGAATATTTATAGTATTTAAAACAGACGCTGGAACTTTGGTAGTTGCGCTGCAATCATTTTCCTTCCTTCGTTTCGTAGGGGCTTTGGCAAAATGCCCACAAATATCTGCCAGATTGCCTTAATATATCAATGAACAGTCGGCGCTTTTAACTATGCAACAGATATATAGGAACCTAGGACCGTGGAACCCCCTAGGTGAAGAATAAACATCATGTCTCAATCGATGGCAGTAAAAACGTTGATTTATTTCGGTAATTCAAGGACACTGCGAGCAATTTTATTATTATTATTATTTATTAAACTTCTTCCTAATGCTAAAGGAAACATAGTTAGTTAAAATACTAGCATTGTTAAGGTTTGTTTAAAAAGCGGTACACTCATAATTGTTTTTATATTGTGCGGCATCATATTCCAGAGTCGAACGGTGCATGCAAAGAAGTGGTTATCACAACAAGAGAGTCTATTCCGGACTGTAATTAGGTTATTTGTTCTTCTAGAGCCCGCAAAGCTTAACAATTCGTAGAGATAAGTTGGTTCCCTGCATGTTTATATTTTGTGAATTGCTATTAATGTTCTTAATTTTATCCAGGAATCTAAGTCTAATTCAAAGATTTGTGCTGCATATGCCGAGATATTGTCAATGGGCTTCTTGTTAAATACAAATCTGGCAAAATTATTAAAAGCCACGTTAAGTTTTTGCCAGCTTACAGCATCACACTTTCCAAAAACTTCAATCCCATTAAACAACGCTGGAGTTGGAAATGCTTTTGCAATTGTGAGCTTTGTCTTTATTGGCATGAAACTACTAACAAATCGGAGTTGGCGGAGCTGACTGTAAGAGTTTGTAATTAAAAATATTTCCTAGGTTCTTAGCACGATCCACATATTCAATTAGGGAATTATTTATTTGAAATTTTGGCAAGTTGCTGGTGTTAAACTTATTTTTAAAACGGGTTGATGTGAAGTCCATTTTTCCTAGCCCATTAACCAACTAATTCTAGTTCACTATTGAAAACAGTTATACACTCAGGTACATCACTAACCGGACGACTCATATAGATTTGTAGATCGTCAGCATACATTTGGACATTACATTTGGACAATACATTTGGTAGGACAAGGACTGAGCCTTGGGGAACCCCACGATTAGTTTCTAAGAATGTCGAGGTCTGCGAAGAGGTTACGACTGCCTGACTTCGGCCGGTTAGTGGTGGAAAAATTGTAAAGCATTTTTTGTTTTGTGCATAAAATGACGTGATCCACAGTATCAAATGCCTTGCTACAGTTCAGAAGGGCTAGGAAGGTAGTATGGCTTTTGTCAACCTCTCTTCGAATATCTTCAGCCACTTTCAGACTTGCCGTGGTACAGCAGTAGTTTGTTGGGTGTAAATCAATTGCTCGAATGATTTTGAGATGAAAGCTAGGATGGAAATTGACCTATACTCGTTACCTGCTTTGGGAATGGGCAAGATTTTAGCAACTTTCCACCTGCTTGTAAACGTCGAGGTTATAATTGCAGTATTAAAAATGTGAGTTAAGTATTTAAGAACTTTTGGAAGCAAAATTTTTAAGAACTTTGGATCAATGTTATCGAGGCCAGTAGCATTTGATTGTTTGAAAAACTAAAACATTTATTACAATTATTATAAGGTACAGAGCTCAGGTACGAGTTTTTAGTTACCACTCCGGTGCTACTTTGCTGGATTGGGACGACATACCTGAAGAAGTTAATGCGGAGGAACCTCATTTGAGCCTTTGTACATAGCTGCCGCACATGAAAAGTGAAATTTAGGAGCGGAACGCTATGAAATTAAAGATCCCAAACTCAAAAGTCCTAAATTTACAAATTTTCCCATTATGAGACTTAAATGTTGAAAAAATGGTTTTAAAACATAATCAAAATTTTTCTTAAAGAAGACAAAAATTAGAAAAAACTATTAGAGAAAAAAGTTTCCAATTTGAGAACAAACGCATCATCGAAACTTTCATTACGATCGACACCAATGTTCACGACTAAAAAAGAAAACGAGGTTACCTAACCTACTTTTGTCAACGAATGTGTTTAAACTTTTTCACGGACATTCGACTAGAAAAATGTTGTCTTTGCGACAGAATCTTTTGGACACGCCTTTGTTTTTGCAATGTCAGCTTTGCCATTTGCCGTTGTAGTGTACACAAACATACAGTACTGATTACTGATTAACGAGCCCCTACAAACATTGTGTCGTGTTTCTTATCTCTCTCGTCATGGGGGGTCTCCCATTTTTCATCATCCAATCGGTAAATTGGCGATTTATCGCTTTAAAATCAAGAAGACCTCAATGCGCCAGCAATTGGCACGAAATCTCATTAATCAACCGGAAACATGTCAAAGATACTTGGAGTGTATATCACTGTGACACATTTTTGAACTCAAAAAAGTTGATAGCGTTGAGACCAAAAAATTCTGAAAGAGTGAGATGGTAGTATAAAAACCTTGTCTTGGTTTGGTCTGATTAGCTGCCGTTTTCTTTTTATTGCACTTTGAACTTTTCAGCTTTAGAGTAGGACTAACGATGCTTTTAAGTCTTTAACAAAGTTGTTGCTCTTGGCTTGGCCTACAAAACATTTCTTTGAAACAAATCAAAAAATTTTATCTTCATACTCAAAATTACAAAAGTTGCCCAAAAAAGACTAATTTTCACCACTTTTCTATAGTTTTTTAACTTCATTTTGAAACCCGTTTCAAACTTAGACAAGTAATACAGCACAAAGTTGTAGCTTGGACCAAAATAAACAAACCGTTAGAACGAACCAACTTCATTTAGTTACTCTTTCATATACACCCAGCGCCACAAAAAAAGCCGCAGTCTAAATATTTACATACTTGTATGTTTTCTTGCTTGGGGTTTCTATAAATGTTTTCCGAATTGCCCAATTATTTTTTTTACTGATTAATGGAATATTTTTAAATAAAAGTGCATAACAATTTTTATTTTATGAATGTTAGTTTTTTAGAAAAAGGTTTTTTTCCAGACCCATATTAATTTTGGTGACTTTTCATAATTATGACAGCTTTAAGAAAAAAAATAATAATAATTATAATAGTGCATATACTCAACAAATAATGATTTTTTTCAAAAGTATACTTAATTTGCTATAATCTAATATATATTTTGTATCAAATTAATGTTAATTTTTTTTTTTAATTTAAATTAGTACTTTGTGGTACCCCCTTTTGCTTTAATTACACATTTTACCCTATTGGGCATCGAATTGTACAAAGCGCTTAAATATTCCTCAGTGATATCCTCGAACCATACTTTTTGTGTCACATTCTTCAATTCTACCATGGTTTTTGGCTTCCTTTTTTTTATTTTCGCAGCCATAAGGGCCTGGGTGTAGTTATAGGCCCACAAGCGTGTACAACTGTCATAAAAACTCGAAAAAACGTAAATTTTCGGTAAAAAAGTAATAATATTACATTTTTTTAATTACACTTTTTAAGTTAAGTTTTCTTACTATTTTCTTGATTTAATACAAAACAATCGAAATCGGCCAATTGGTACCACAAATTGCCATTTTTCGAGTTTTGGTTCCAATTCTATATGCTTAAGGGCCCGTAACTATACGAAGGACCAGTCGAATGAAGTTGGTATGTTCCAATCGTTTGTTTATTTAAGTCCAAGCTACGTTTTTGTCCTGCATTGCTTAATCAAATTCGTCACAGTTTTCAAGACAAAGTTGATAAATAGTTCAAAATGAGGGGAAAACATGATGATTTTAAGACATTTTTGTAATTTTGAGTATAAAGATGTGACTTTTTTGACTTGCTACTTAAGAATGTTTTGTAAGCTTAGCCAAGAACAACGACTTCCTCCAAATAGCTTACGAGATATGAAGTTGCGAGTCCCAATCAGAAGCTGAAAACTTCAAAGTGCAATAAAAAGAAAACTGCAGCTAACCAGACCAAACCCAGCGAAAGTTTTTGTACTACCATCATACCCTTTCAGAATTTTTTGGTCTCGACTCTATCAACTTTTTAGTATTGCACAGTGTATTCGAAGCTAAGACCCCACACATAAGATTTAGATACAAAACATTTAAAATCCAGTAAAATAGCGATTACACACAAAAAAAATAAATTTGTAAATCCAACATTTTTAATCGCCTAGAAAATAATATGAAAAAATCCATTTTATTCTTTCATCTTAAGAATCGCACTTCTGCAAAGATAATAAGGTATTGCTGAAGGAAATCTATGAATAAATATTGTAGCTGGATCAATTTAAGTGAGGGAACTAACAGTCAAATTTGAGTAATTTAAGTGATTGAAAATTATTTTTTTCGAAGCCAGCGAAAAGCCAGATTAGAAAAGAAATTCCACAACAAAACAATAGTCGAACCTAATGAAAATGTGTTTTTAAAAAAACTCAAAAATACCACTTTTTTCAGCACTCAGTTGCTCACAGCTCCTGTATTTATTTATAGAGTTTGTTCATCGATATCGATATTTTCTTCGCAGAGCTGCGTTTCTTAAGTAGAAAAAATAAAAATAGTTTTTTTGAATTTTTAAATATTTTTCCTAGGCGTCTTCGAGCGAAAAAATCGATGTTTTTGAAATACTTTTTATTATTGTATTCAAACTACTTAACCGATTTGAAAATAGTGTTGTGTGTGATTTTTGACAATTCGATTATCTTTTGATTCATATCTTGCTTGACTCCATCTGAAGATTATGAAGTGAGATATGACTTAAAATGTAAGTGCACTTACCGAAAAAGTGCACTTAGTAAAAAAAATGCATATTTAAGAAACGTTGCCGTGAAAAAGTTTTTGAAATCGAATTTTGAGATCACCTATCCAAACTTCACTTAAAAGTTGTTTCAGTAGAAATGGGTCTTTTTGGCTGTAAACTAGTGTTATTAGGCAGATTCAATACAAGTAACATCTTAGATGCCTTGACTTAAATGCGCGCAGTTTCGCTGCCGTTTCAAACGTCGTTTCTATCGTGTTTCTTTCCAAGGGCCCCGAGTTTGAATCCCCGCAGAGTTGTTTAATTGATTGTTTTTCGGAATAATTAAATATTATAAGAGACTCATTCATATCTTCAGGAAGAAACGATTTCCTATCTCCAGAAGATACTTTTTCTTATCTCCAGGTAGAATCGCTTTTTTATTCCTTAGAAGACACTTTTTCTTATAGCTTTGAAGGGATTTTTTCTTATCCCCAGGATAAAATGCTTTCTTATCCCTGAGAAGAGACAAGCAGGAGGTATGCAACTAACCAGTAGCTGCAATTTATAATTACTAATTTTGGTGCCTTTACCTCTTACCATATCTGAGGTCATAATCAAGTAGACATAAATTTGCCTAAACTCATTATACCCGTTGTTCCTTTCATGCTGGGCATAAAAAGCACCCACTAAATGCATATAGGTACATTCATTTCACACAAACGAAACTGTGGCATGGGGGGAAAAAGGTGGCAAAAAAACAGGTGGCAGAGAAACTGTATTCAAACAGATGAACTGAATGAAGCAAAAGAATGTCAAGTTGAATTGAAATTACGAGTGCAGCAATTTATTTTTTTTATTTTTTTTTATATTTTTGGGAACTCTAACTAGCCCAGCTTATTTTCTTGCAGCAAGACTTTCGATTGTGTTGAACAAAGTAAACTTTCCACTTGAATTTTTAAAGAGATGACTTCTTCTGGCAATGGGTAAGCTTCAACCTTCTTCAAAACTTTCATCGATGAAAAATTAATAGACTAATGCATAAGACTTTGTATTCTTTGATGGACAGAGGAAAAGTTGGATTGCTTTATTTTTTGATGCCGCAAGTTTTGGTCATAATCAGTTAAACGTAAATTTAAAAAAACTGCGCTAAAGCCACAGTCAATTTTGAATGACCCACCTACCCGTTTTAATTTTCAATTGTTTTCTTTTTGTTTTGATAAACAAACTAAAATCAGCTTAAATAATCAGCCAAAAATTGATCACAGATCGTTTATCTTGAGCCGCAAAACGAGCACAAAAAACCCCGCAAAATTGTGGCAGCCAAAAGGTGTAAGGCTGTCCCAAAGGACATTAGCACGTGCGAGAGCTTGTGTGCGTTTTGGGTGTGTGTGTGTGTGGAAATTGGCTAAAACGAATTTACACAAATTTATCAACGTAGCAAAGTCAAAGCCAACGAAGCAAGGCCGCCGAACCGTAAGCCAAATGCGGAAAGAAGGTGTCAAGTGTGCCACAACCACATTCACACCCTCACACATACTCGCACACTCACATATCGAATAGAAGCGGAAAACGGAAATGAATCATTTCATTAGAGTTGGCAACGCCTACGACATGAGACACGAGAGCACATTTCGCGCCCAAGGGGGCGGGCCCAAAGGAGGCCACAACGAAACGACCCAAGAAATTGCCAAGTAAAATGTGTTTGACACTTAACGTGGGTCACCGCTTGACCGAGCTGAGGGGACTGCTTTACACGTGTAGCATCCGACGAGCAGGCCAAGCGGAAACGAGGCCAGGTGAAATGCATGAAAGATGAATATTGTATAATTTCAAACTCACCCAAATCCAAGGCCTAATTCGTTTTGATGCACCAAAGGAGCAAATGCAAATTTCGTGACAAAATAGGCACACACACTAACAATATGCAAAAATCCAAGCTCAAAATTCAAAAATGAATTGCCCAACCAGCAGTGGAGGACTTTTGTTTATTAATTGAGATTCGGTTATTGAGGTCTCTAACCCAAAAGCCGCAACAATTTTTGATTTATATTCAAATGCAATTTTCCATCCTCTTCTTCTTCTTCTACTCAGTTGTCCAAATTGTCAAGGTGATAAAACTATGCAAAAATAATTCAACATATAAATAAATATGGTTATTCGATTACAATCAATAACAAGTTCAACTGAGCGAATTGGTAGTGAATTGACTTGATAAAGCAATGCAAAAACTTGTTGAGTAAATGCGTTTTATATCCTTATCCGGCTCGAAGGGGCATGTGTTGGTGAAACCTTACTTTCTTATCCGCCTCTAAGAACCGTTTGTTCTTATCCGGCTCAAAGGACCATGTGTTTTGGGGAAACCTAACTATCTTAGCTGCCTCTAAAAGCCATTTGTTTGGCTCAAAGGACCATGTGTTGGTGTAACCTAACTTTCTTATCCGCCTACAAGAACCATATGTTGATGAAACCTTACTATCTTATTCGCCTCTAAGAACCATTTGTTCTTATCCGGCTCGAAGGACCATGTGTTGGTGAAACCTAGCTTTCTTATCCGCCCACAAGAACCATTAGTTCTTATCCGGCTCGAAGGACCATGTGTTTGTTATATCTTTTGCGTCTTGGCATTAAAGCATAGAGCATAAAATTACAAAATCGAACACTTTTTCAACACTTTGGCAACTCACATCGACTCCTTTCATGGGACTGCCAGCTTACAACTAAAACTTTTTGATTGCAACATTACTCAATCTGTATTAGCATTTGAATCACTCATCCACATAAGTGCTAAGCAAATTGAATCCCATGAATGAACGCATTCACTCAAAATCCCATCAGTAACAATCATGGCTAAAAAGCTGTCTCATTCGCCCGGTCTCACTGAGTCGGTGGCAAAAATGTGAATAATGATTCAAAGCGTCTTTGCTGAAGCTTCTTCTACACTTCACTTGACTTACCACCCACCGCCCACCAGGCCCTTACCCCTTGCCACCACCTACTCGTCGTAGTCGTCGTCGTTGTCAAGTTTTCAGCTGCTCATTCATTTTCTTCATTTTTCTGCGGTGCACAAGCGAAATTTCGTTTCAATTTGTAAAACGCTTTCTTTTGTGGTTAAATTTCATATTTTTTAATGGTAGGGTGAAACTGTTGCCACGACTCCGCTGACATGACAGCTGCTGCTGCTGCTGCTGCTGCTGCTGCCGGACATGGACACCCCTTTTTTTGCGCCCCAGCAACAACACCAACAAATGAAAAGCAATTTACGCCGCAGAAGGTACGCCGGACATGACAGAACGGTTGGCCAAGTGAATCATGGCACAGAAATCGCTCAGAAAGCATTCACATTCAGGGGCGAATGACCAACATCCTTTTGCAAGTTGCTTTAAACAAAAATTCGCGTTGGTCCTGAGTGTTTTAGACTAGAAGCCCATAAATAAGAACATTTTCTTAAGCGAAACCACAAAGAAACTTTGCCGCCACATTCGCTGAAGCGTAGACGAACTGCGCCGAGGTTGAGGCTCGGTTCCTTTGAGAATTTCGTTTACCTTTTGTTTCGTTTTGCAGGAATTTATTTTATATTTTATTTTACATTTCACCGCTGCTGCCATTTTAATATACAATATTTGTCTGGTCCTTTTTTTTTTGTGTCCGCTTTTGTTTTCGACGAAAAAAAAAAGGGGGCAGAAAGAAAAAAGCAAATTTTCGCTATAAAAATTTATGTAAATTAAAAGACAAAAACGTGTACAAGAAAAATAAGCTCCAACAAAAAGTATATGTCAATAAATATTAAAGATTTTTGTGTATGACCCCAAAAGTAGGCAGTCTGAAGGTAACAAGGGGTTTAAAGGTCTTTCTCTTAAGCAAAAAGAAGTCTGCTATGGGTGGTGAATAGATTGAACTGTAAAGTAAATTCTTTAAATCTTATCCGGCTCGAAGGACAAAGTGTTGGTAATGGTTTCTGTAAGATCTTTATGAGATAAAACTTTTAGATCTTATCCGGTTTGAAGGTCCAAGTGATGTTCAACCTTTATTTCATATCTGGCTTGAAGGATTCCAAGTGTTGTTGAACCTTTATATCTTATCCGACTAAAAGGACCAAGTGTAAATAGTGGTTTCTGTAAGTGTCGCTTATGGTTTTTATAACAACCCCTGCACGCATAGCGAGATATACTCCGCTCGAGATATACAAATCAAATGAAACATAATTCATAGGCAATAGACTGCCTCGTCAATTGCTATGACATTAGAAGCCCATGCTCCTACATCCCTCCCTTATTGTTAGGCCAAGAGACTTCAACTTGCCTTGCACCGGTACTTCTTATTTTCCGTTTTCTTACTTTTCTGAGACTCGTTAATAGTTCAACATTTGTTGCATGGATTGAGGAAACCCAGATAAAACCCAATCAAACCATAGCTCGTCTTCTTCTTAATTGTCCAGATCACCGGTTTCAGAGACAGGTACCCTTATCGGTATCTTTTTAGATGACTAACGTTTCGTGTCACGACAGCTTGACAATGTTGCCATCCCTTTCTGTTGTGTCCAAGTTCGAAGTGAGTTACTTTCCTTAGCCCCTTTCTTTTTATTCGTGACCAGCTTCATTCATCACAAAATCCACGGGCCTGTTGGGAAACTTGTCCTGTCCATTTTCTTCTTCACTGCTTTATCTATCTCGCGGTCTAGTTAGTCCTCGTTTTATCGCTGTCCCCCGTGGAAGTCCTTCGTGGGCTTATTCGTTGACTGCTCGAACCGGAATGAATAAAGTCTGTTCGTTGTTGCTGACTCCCAGCTATTTCCGGCTAGGCAAACCATTGCGTTCATCATCTCTTCGTCTCGTGTCGACACTTCGCTATCTCCGTTATTACTCCTGTCACAATATATAGCACTCCGTGTTCGCTTCTTTCGACAAAAGTACGTGAAGAATTCTGTGTTCACCTTTCTCGTCGAAGCTCTTGGTAACCGATAACTGACAGAGCCTAGACAGTGAATCAGCAATGTTGCTCTTGCCACTTGATATTTTACTTTGAACTTGTACGCCTGCAAGCGAATTTGCCATCTCTCGATCCGAGCTGGTGGCTTCGATGTGGGTTTAAAATTATACACTGAAA
>JBAMBO010001087.1:0-29466 GCA_037044535.1 Lordiphosa magnipectinata
TAAATCAGTTTTTTTTTATAAAAATCAACTTTTTGTACCTAAATTTCCATGGCAGCTATATGATAAAGGTGTCCAATTTCGAAGAAACTTATAAGGATACGCTTAAAGCATTAAGAAATGACGGTAAATGAGTTTGAATATGCTAGCATTAAAAATGAATCAGTTTTTCTTATAAAAATCAACTTTTTGTACCTAAATTTCCATGGCAGCCATTAGATTAAGATGTCCAGTTTTGATAAAACTTGTAAAAATACGCATAAAGCATTAAGAAATGACGGCGATAGAGTTTGTATATGCCAGCATTAAAAATAAAACAGTTTTTCTTATAAAAATCAACATTTTGTACCTAAATTTCCATGGCAGCTATATTATAAAGGTGTCCAATTTTAATGAAACTTGTAAGAATACGCTTAATGCATTAAGAAATGACGATAGTTGAGTTTGCATATGCTAGCATAAAAAATAAATCAGCTTTTCTTATAAAAATCAACTTTTTGTACCTAAATTTCCATGGCAGATATATTATAAAGGTCTCCGATTTCGAAGAAACTTATAAGAATAAGCTTAAAGCATTAAGAAATGACGGTAAATGAGTTTGCATATGCAAGCATTAAAAATAAATCAGCTTTTCTTATAAAAATCAACTTTTTGTACCTAAATTTCCATGGCAGATATATTATAAAGGTCTCCGATTTCGAAGAAACTTATAAGAATAAGCTTAAAGCATTAAGAAATGACGGTAAATGAGTTTGCATATGCTAGCATTAAAAATAAATCAGTTTTTTTTTTATAAAAATCAACTTTTTGTACCTAAATTTCCATGGCAGCTATATGATAAAGGTGTCCAATTTCGATGAAACTTGTAAGAATACGCTTAAAGCATTTGAAAATGACGCTGATATAGTTTGTATATGCTAGCATTAAAAATAAATCGGCTGTTCTTATAAAAATCCACTTTTTGTACCTAAATTTCCATGGCAGCTATATGATAAAGGTGTCCAGTTTCGAAGAAACTTTTAAGAATAAACTTAAGGCATTCAGAAATGACGGTTAATGAGTTTTTATATGCTAGCCTCAAAAATAAATTCTTTTCTTATAAAAATCAATTTAATTCACCTTTATTTCTATGGCAGCCATAAAATTTAGTTTTACTATTTTGACTAAACTACGGAGAATGAGTTGAAAAGAATGACAACGATTGAGTTTTGGTATGCCAACATTAAAGAAACCAGTTTTCCATTAAAAAACGAGAGCGTAAGTTAAAGTCGGCTCTAACCGACTTCGATATACCCGTTACTCATGGAAACAAATGCTTAATAGCCTTCCTGTATGCCTGAGGTGGGTCAGCCAAAAAGTATGCAACATTTTTTTAACTCGGCTATTTATCATCCGATCTTGATGAAAATTTCAGGGCTTATAGATTTTGCGAATTTAAATGTACATTTTAAATTTGAGATCGATATCTCAAAAATTGTGGGAGATATTTAACATTTTTTATTGTGGGGGCGGGGGTGGGCGTGGCAAAAATTTGAAATAAACTTGATCTACGTGCAGACAATAGGAGTCTACATTTCAAAATTGGTTGCTCTAGCTCTTCTAGTCTCTGAGATCTAGGTGTTCATACAGACAGACGGACGGACGGACAGACGGACAGACGGACATGGCTATATCGAATCGACTGTTGATGCTGATCAAGAATATATATACTTTATATGGTCGGAAATGATTCCTTCTGCCTGTTACATACATTTGCACGACTTTAGTATACCCTTTTACTCTACGAGTAACGGGTATAAAAATAGAGGAAAGCTAACTTCGGCTCGACCGGAGTTTATATACCCTTGTATGTAGCTTGTATAATTTATATGAAATAGGGTTTCAAATGATTTTCGTAGAACTTTCTTAGCTGAGTTATTTCTCAAACTCAGCAATAGATGGCGCCACTACTTTGACCATTTGCTTTCCAGTTTTTTATATGGCAGCTATTTGTATATTGTATATTGTATATTGTATATTGTATATTGTATATTGTATATTGTATATTGTATATTGTATATTGTATATTGTATATTGTATATTGTATATTGTATATTGTATATTGTATATTGTATATTGTATATTGTATATTGTATATTGTATATTGTATATTGTATATTGTATATTGTATATTGTATATTGTATATTGTATATTGTATATTGTATATTGTATATTGTATATTGTATATTGTATATTGTATATTGTATATTGTATATTGTATATTGTATATTGTATATTGTATATTGTATATTGTATATTGTATATTGTATATTGTATATTGTATATTGTATATTGTATATTGTATATTGTATATTGTATATTGTATATTGTATATTGTATATTGTATATTGTATATTGTATATTGTATATTGTATATTGTATATTGTATATTGTATGTATTCATCCGATTTTGACCAAGCTCCTTAAATTTGTGTGGAAACTAATCATATTGCTCACTTCTATAGTCATTCGATTTGGCTCAAACTTGGCAGAATTGTGTGTTGATTAGAAACAAATTTGGGAGCGAAAGCATTGAAAACAAAAAAGGTTTTTCTACTAAGACTTTTTTTCAAAACTATCTTTTGTTTGGCAGCTATACTATATAGTAGTCCGACTTTCATCAAACTTGGTGGAATTATGTGAAAGCATAGAAAACTTATATATACGAGGTTTGAGGGTGTTTGCATAGGCAGCTATATGCTATAGTCATCCGATCCCGGTAGCCATCGTAGGGTTAGGTTGTTCCTGCTGCGTAGTTGGTCCAAGTTGTTCTTTGTCTCTAAGACTAGCTTAGATGTTAACTTGTTGCTGTGAAGCGTATTGGGCGCTGCTTAGCTATCTGAAAGGAAAGCAATTTCTCTATTATGGTAGTTTTTTCAACAGGCGATGGCCAATACTTCGGCTTGATATACGTTTGTAAATTCTCCCGTTGCTTCAGACCTTTTCGTTCCTGATGCTGCTACCCCAAAACTCGTTCGTTAGGGACCCGTCTGTGTACCACTGAATTGTGTGTGGTTACATTTTATATAGGAAGAAATAAGGTCGAGGAACAAGTCTACAAAAAGACGGAGGAAGGTAGGATGAGAGACAATACCAATTTTGTTGTATATAAGAAAGAAAGGCTGTTTTTAAAAAGGAACTTGAAGACATGTAAGAAAAGTACATTTCATCTTCATTCGCCCAAGAGAGGAAAGGGTTAGGATGAGGGGCAGAAAGTCATTCACAAATCAACTAATGAAAAATGCTAAAATTCTCAAAAAACTCCTCCAAGATATAAAACACACTTAGCAGTGCAAAAAGATTTGGTACGAAGTGAAAACTCATTTTAACTTATTTAGCTTAAACAGACGAATATTTTCAGTTATTCGAAATTTCCCCCCAACAGTTTTTGACACTTGTAAATTAATGATTCCTTCTCTTAAACTTCCACTTCAAGTTTTGAATTTTATAATTTTATCAATTACATTTTCCACTTTCCCCCCAAAAAAAACTCGTACAAGTATCGCTGTGTGTGTTTTTTTTTGGTTTTTGTTGCTGCGCGTGTCTGCAAAATTTTCGCTCATATGACACACATACACACACACACACACACACGCAAAAAGAAAAGCGAAAACCACTCGCGGGAAATGCACAATGTCCTTAATGAATGTTTCATGAACTTCCTGCCTAGCAGGTTGTGTTTAAATGCGAGTCGCCTCCAAAGTGCAGGCACTAACTTCATTTGTGCATGCGGCAGCCGCAGCTTCACGAGGGGCAAAGAGCGCGATGCGTTTGCAGCGTACGGAATATGCGTAATGCGACGCAGGTTTGTGTTGCGTCAAAACAAACGCAAAGCCGCGCACACAGTTGCCATTTCCGCACCCCATCCCCTCCCGTCGCCACTCCCTTGCAATTTGTATGCATTGCAAGGCAGGAGATGACTTTGACTGCGATGCGTTTAGTTGAGCGGAAGTCGAGTGCTTTGGTAATTTGTAGCAAACTCTTCTCTAGACTCTGCTGCTGCTGCTGTTATTATTATTTTTATTATAATTTTTTTCTTTTTGCAGTTTGTGGCGATGCATTTAAGTGGAGCAGGATATAGAGCACTAAATGAATGAATTAAGAGGAAAATCCAGGGATAAACATGAATGAATTTCAATGAGAATGATTCAATAATTCCCCCAGGGAATGGCATGAAATGGAGTGGTTTCGGGGAGAGCTCTAGAAATTGAAGTGAGTCAACTAGAATGGAAACTGTAGTCAAGTTATTAAATTAAAACAATGCACTCAACTTTGTACTTGGCAATTATATGTTATATGTTAAACATACCGCCACAGTTGTTTCAAATCGGCTGAGTGTATCATTTACCATAGAAATATGGGTACAAAGCTGTGCTTATGTGAGAGCAACGTATATGTGCAGTCTTGAACACTGCTAATGCCATTTTCAAACGCTTTTCAATAAAGCTGCGAAGTATGAACAAAATCGCATAACTATGTCATATATTAATGAAGTAAATGAAGGCACAAAAAATTGTTTTTTAAACCCTTGGAGAGGGCTCAACGTCGCTGCTGCGTGATAACGATGATTAGTGTGGGCAGAGCTTCCCCCCTCCAGAGACCATGTGCGAACGAATGATCTTCAAGTTTTGAGTATAGTTAGGATGTACATATGTCCGGGGTGATCTCCTACATCATTTGTACAAGTACCAATGTGGAGCAAAGCTCGCGTATACTTCTCGTTGTGATAGTTGTGTCGTAGTTGAGTCGACGAACCGTTTCCGATGGGAGCAGAAACTGATAAATAGCACTGAGCAAATGCACCGGGTAGTGTACCCTTTCGTTTGCCACGCGTTGTGGACTTCGCTTGCCACTCGTTGTGGACTTTGTTTGAAGTCGAGAACTTATAGGCAGACTCAAGCTGGCATCAATTGCCAAACAAAAAGCATCTTGAGTTGTAGCAATTTGCTAGGGGTCGATCAGGTATGGGGATCAGCGAAGCTGAAAGATGATCCAAATTCAGCTGCGCGACATGCTTCCGTAAGTATGAACGATCGTCTGGCAGGCTGCTTACAATGAAAGATCTGAAAAATTGGTCGGATGCTGAACCAACGTGAGATCGGTTACATGTAGTGACAGAGTCGACTGAGTGGAGTGTGAAATCGGCGGAATGGGTGAATGATTGACCAAAGTTGCGATTGTGGACATGCAGATGTTT
The DNA here is from genome assembly GCA_037044535.1 of Lordiphosa magnipectinata. Taxonomy (NCBI): domain Eukaryota; kingdom Metazoa; phylum Arthropoda; class Insecta; order Diptera; family Drosophilidae; genus Lordiphosa; species Lordiphosa magnipectinata. Next base: position 5,235 of record JBAMBO010001087.1, read on the forward strand.
TTCACACGTAAACAGCATGGAATGCAGCAGGATGTGGGGGCGACAGTCGAGTCAGGTCAGCAATCGAGAGCGAGCACATGGTCAAAAAAGAACCACCCCTTGTCGCTTGTATCCATGTGTCCGTGTATTGGCATCGCTGGCAGAGCTTGATCGCATATGTGTGCCAAAATACGTTGCTAGTTCACAATTTGTAGAAGAAATTCTATTGTTCAAAACCACATCTTGGCTGCTGTTGCAGGATGCGAATTCGCAGGTACTGGTTGGACAAAGCTTCCACGATGATCGCAAGCTGTGTGCTGTTCCATGTCTCTCCATGAGCGACAAATCGCCTTTTGTGTGTCTGTGTGAATGCGCCAAAATGCTTTTAAGTGTATGCTGTAGACACCGAGAGCATGTTTTTTTTTTTTTTTTGAAGCAAGCATAGAAAGCCTTAAAGTGATTCCGCGATTCTCTCTCGTGGTACCACCGCTAAGTATTACTTCACAAGGGGTAGATGGCATAAAAGCCTCAACTAGATCCATGTCTAGGATTTGAATTAAGTCTTTCAGCGATTTCTGCGGCCATGGTGCAAATTGCATTCCAATGGTTTTGCGAGCTTATAGAGTAGAATATCCATCAAGTCAACGACTGTGAATGGTCTCCCAATGCCTATGCTTAGCTCTTCCTGTTCTGCAGAAAATCTCGGACAGATAAAAAGGACATGCTCTGCGTCTTCTATGGACCGCGCACTGTGTGTGCAAAACGGGTCCGTCTCGTGCTTACAAAGATAGGATTTAAAGCAGCCGTGTCCCGTTAGTAACTGAGTCAAATAGAAGTCGGTTAGTCCGTGTTTTCTACCCACCCACGGCCGTATATCCGCTATCAGTCTCCTTGTCCAGCTGCCGTTGGTTGTGGATATTCACCTCGTCTGCCGATATCTTCCATCGTAGATTCTCGTCACGACTTGTCTGTGGGAGGGCTTCTACTTTCTGTCGCAAGTAGGTCAAGCAACTAGTGCTGCATCCTCTGACACTGTTCGGAAGCCACTTATCTCTCGGAGGGCACATCTTCTGTACGCGCCTTTGCAGCCGCGGCTGTAAGAAGGAACCGCCATCGCAGGGTCCCATATTGGTGATGCATATAAAATAATAGACCTGACCACATTGCAGATCAGCCATCTGCTTCGCTGCCGAGGTCCGCCAATGTTCGCCATTAAACGGCCTTTTTTTCTACGTACTCCAGGTGGCTTTTGAAATTGAGTCTATGGTCTATCATTACACCCAAGTATTTTATGGCATCCTTCGATCTTATCAACTGCTCTTCGACTCTCACGCTAGCAGTCTCTACGCGTTTTCTACTGCTTATGAGGACAGACTCGGTTTTGTGGGGAGCAAAGCATAGCCCATTTGCGTCGAGGCATTCGGAGACTAGTACCACAGTCTCCGTGGTTTTAGCTTCGACGTCACGAAGGTTTTTAGCCAGTGCAGTGATGGCGATGTCGTCTGCGATGTGCGGTGTGTTAAGGCGGAGAACTCCGTCGTACATTATGTTCCACAGCATCGGCCCTATAACTGAGCCTTGTGGAACGCCGCCTGTGACCCGATGTGTCTTCCGCCCTTCTGACGTGTCGTACAGCAGAGTACGGTTTCCAAAATAAGTGGCCACCAGCTGCACAAGGTATTTGGGTATACCGAGCCCAAAAAGTGCTTGAAAGATCTTGGTCCAGTCAGCAGAGCTGATGGCATTCCTAATGTTGACTAGGCAGTACTTTTTTGTGCCTCCTTGCCATCTTTTCCGTGCAGTGCACATTGGGCCAATGTCCGATTTTTTGGCATGAAGTCGAAAATTTCTCGGAAACAAAAATTATTTTTAATAATACACCTTTAAACTACATAGTCTATGTACAAAGAATCGAATAATATTTTTGATTGTTTGGCATGCCTGAAATTTTTATCCATTATCAAAGTCAGCTGTTGAGTGAAGGAAGTGTTGCAATAAAATTGGTGTCAACCATTTGCTAACTTTGTGGACTTGCAGTTCATATAAATTTACACAATAAGTTACTGCAAATAATGGATATTGAAGGCCAGCGTATGTAGAATGTATAAATGGAACCATTTTTTGATAATGTTGCATATATTTCATTAATGTGTGTTGTTTTGTGTTGTCCATATACAGAGAAAACTTTACCAAAGTGCTCGTCTTGTATAAAGTAGAACTAATTTGGCATTCATTGGAATCAATTGTAATGTGTGTTAAAATGACGGTTTTATAATGCCGCTTAATGTTAGCAGCGTGATAAGCACATCATTACAACTGCAATTATTATTGAAAAACGAGTTTGCATTACATCTGGCAGGCTCTTGTACTAGTTTACAAGCGAAAATGGTGGATAATGGTCATCCAGGGTTCAGTATTGTCATAAACAGGGCTATGTAGTTGTGTGTGATCATTTGTGGTCTTAAAAAGCAGTATCTTAAGCATTTAGCGGTTTTGTTACCATGGAGACCCCTTTGCTGTAAATTGCGTCTTTGCATTGATCCTGGCATGATTTTCCTCTTAATTGGCATTACCCTTTTTCATTATTAATATTTTTGATCCTCTTTGGTATTTTTATCGCGATGTTATAAGTCTTCAGTCACGGTAAATAGGTTTAAATAACTCACCTACCACAAAGTCTGTATTTAACATCGATTTACACTCCGCGTACTTAACTAAAAATCATTTTGTTTTTAACTCTACGAAACTCAAAATGTTTAGTACGCACGAGTGCTGAACTCAGAAAAGTTCGGTACTTATTTTGTTTCGTACAGTACAAAACGAAGCAAGTACCGTACTTGTCTGAGTACAGTACTTGTTGTGTTCGGTACTTTTGTTTTGTATACGAACCCTGGTTAAAATAAACTTATAAATGTATATTACATTATGTTAATAATTCTTTTTGCGGCCATTTGCGGCCCTTGCGGTATTCTCAACTTGTAGGTAAGTTTGAGTTCTCTCATGCAACGCTGCTCGACATATGGATTAACAACCATCGAGATGGATCCGCTATTAAAAGCTGGGTTTTCGAGCAACTAAGTGACTACAAGCTGAGCAATGAGAAAAAGGATGAAATAAACTTAAAAGTAAGCTGCATAGAAAAATATGTTAAGGTGAACCTGAAAAAATTTAGTCGTAATATCCGAACATTTAAGAATAGACATGCTAATTGGCTATCATTGGATATGAGAATTTTATTAGAAATCCAGGAGGAGACACAATGGGTCGTATTAAGCTTACTTATGAGGCAGGACAACGTTTGAAAAGAAAGTTGGCTTCCGAGTTACCAGACAATAATGGAAAGAGCACCAGTCTTGTTATGCATGCAGCAGCGGTTTCCGCCAAAAAACAAATGAACGTGATACAGCATATGTCCTAAAGAAAATCATGCTCACTTCAAATGGACCAAGGGAAGTTAGAAAAAGCTTTTTGCATCAGAACCCATACCTCTGTGCTTCTCTCCTAGTGAAGCGTTAGAATTTATGCTTGAAAATTCTTTGAGCAAAAAACAATATAATTCAATGCGAAATCTAAACCAAAAGCAAAATTCGAACATATATCCTAGCTACAAAAGGTTTCAGGAAGCCAAATTGCAGGAATAACTGCTACTGAAACATTGCAATAAGTAAATAAAGTTGCATAAATATAATATGTATGCACATCATTTATACACACCTGATCATATTAATAGGTACACACATCAACTCTGACTTTAAACTGTTTTATTCATTGTTTCAAACTTAAAATTTGTTCTCATTGGTTCATAAACTATTTGTTTTTAATAAAATAAACTTAATTGTAACATAGAATAATAATATAACATAAAAGAGATCATTTTGTGTTTCAGATATGTTTTCAGTGTGATCATAATAATAGGTACACTTCATGGGTTGGTAAGAAAAAAAATTTTAATTTCCATTTTGTGTTCTTTTTTTAGGTAAATTAGTATTTCCCAACTTAGTATCCAGTGTATCCACCTCTATTTTTGGCCACTACTGCTATTATTTTTGGCATACTTTTAATAAGAGCCTGGCAGGTCTCTACTGGTGTCTCATACCACAGTTTTTGGACACCTTCCATAATTTTTTGTTTATTTGAAAATGAGAGCTTTGCCAATTTCTTTTTTAAGTCTCCCCACAAGTTTTCAATGGGGTTAAGGTCGGGGGATTGGCTTGGCCACTTCAGAACGTCAACTTTTTGGTCCTCGAAAAATTTAGATAACAGCCTTGACATTATCTTGCTGAAATACCCAACGTAATGGCATATTTTCCTCAGCATACGGTACCATAACTGTTTCCAATATGGATTTGTACTCTTCAGCATTCATTTTGTTCGTAGTCTGATAAATTGGACATACGCCGTACCAGGAGAAGCAACCCTATACCATTATATTGCCACCTCCATGTTTGATTGTTTTTTTTGTAAACCGTGGATGAAATTCCTTTCCATTAGGGCGTCGAACATTCCTTTCACAGTCATTCCCAAACAAATTAATCTTGGTTTCATCGCTCCATAATATGTTTCTCCATTTTTTCTCCCTGGTGCATCCTACCCAGTCTTTGTGGTCCCTTGCAAAAGTTTGCCTCATGGTGATATATTTTTTGCGCCTGGTAGGTTGGCATCTTGTAGTCGTCTTCGGATAGTTGGAGCACTAACTGAATTCCCAATTCCGGCTGCAATAGCCTTCGATGACTTAAATGGGTCCTTTTTGCTCAAAGTTACTATGTAGTGGTAAAGGGTTTCTGTTGTTTTTTGTGGCCTTCCACGGGTTTCCTGTCTTGGTTTTCTTTCTAATGCATTTTTAACAAAATTATGAGACCTGTTCATTAATTTGGCGATAGTTCGTAAAGATTTGCCTTCTTTTCTCAGACTAAGAACCAATCGAGCTTCTTCTTTAGTACAATGAGAAATCCGACCCATTTTTTCTAAAAAAAATAATTATTTAATTCTCTGTATTGACAGGAGCTGTACTTAATTTACCTTTAGTTACCAAAAGATCACAGATTACAAAATTATTCACATGATACTTGTGAGAAACGGAGACTGTACCTATTATTATGATCAGGCGAAATGTGTGGTGGACTCGCAATTTATAGAAAAGCTTTGATATACGGGGCAGCCCCTCTTTCTTTAAAGAGTTGTCAACACTAAAAGTACGAAAAAACCATCTATAATTAAAAAATTCCGGTGTGTACCTATTAATATGATCAGGTGTTTGAATTCAATCGAAATTTTGACGTTGTATGTTGAGTCCACCGTAAGGTTCTTCAAAATTTTGATTACAAATCTACAGAGGCCATGCGACGGTGCACCGACGGACGAGCAAATTGGTCGAAGCTGGGTTCCTTCCTTGTGGAAGGTAATAGCGCAGTGCTTGTCATGAGCTTATTTCTTTCGGCCTTTGAAATAAGCTTCAGTTTAAACAGTTTGTCCACCAAAACTGTTATTTTTAGTCTGTAGTCTTGTTGTCGGATACTGTTTTAATTTTCTATATGTGGACATGTCCCCTAAAATGTCTATCATTTACATCCTATACTCATTTTTCTCAAGTGCAACCGTTTTGTTTCCTTTGTCAGAAGTTAAGATTGAAATATTGTAATTATACTCTGTACCGAAGGTACATAGAGTATATTAAGTTTGTGCAAAAGTATGTAACAGGGAGAAGGAATCGTTTCCGACCCTATAAAGTATATATATTCTTGATCAGCATCAACAGCCGATTCGATATAGCCATGTCCGTCTGTCCGTCCGTCCGTCCGTCCGTCCGTCCGTCCGTATGAACGAAGAGATCTCAGAGATGGTAGGAGATAGAGGTTTGACATGTATGGGGCGTATATTTCTTATACTTGCAGGCAGATCAAGTTTATTTTCAATTTTTGCCACGCCCCCTCCCGCCCCCGCAATTTGGAAAAAACGTCATATCTCCTACAGTTTTGAAGATAGATCGTTCGTACCTTCTAGAGATACCTTGTATACAAAATTATTTATCGATTTGCTGAAGGAATGATAAAGATCGGATGAACGATACTCAAGTTATGAGCAAAAAACGGCCAGTAAACACCCACCACCCCCCACCCATCACCACAGCATTCTATTGAACGGCAATCTTAGTGAGAGAGAGAGTGAAACTTAGAGATGAGCGAGTATAGCTCGTGAGCAAATGCGAGCTGCGACGTTAAGGGTACAGAGTATGTTATAGTCGGGCTTGACCGACTTTCTTTCTTGTTTTTCTTTAGAAATTTGCGTGTCTGTTCCACCGTGTCCAGTATGGCTCGATCCCTTGTGCTCTGTGTATTCTTAGATTTGGAAACATTTAGAAACATTTAACAAAAAAATGTTCCGTGAAGCGAGTTCGTGAAACTGGAATGTTGGTGAATAAACCAACCCGTGTACGTACTCGTGCGGTGCTTTCGACCGAAAACATTGCTGCGGTTGCTGAAAATGTGCGTGAACAACCATCGATCTCAACAATTGAACATTTCGCTTATTTCTTTGATGCAAATTTTGCATAAAGACCTTGCCATGAAGTCATACAAAGTTCAATTGGTGCAGCAGCTAAAGCTAATTGACCATACGAATCGTCTACAGATTGCAAATTGGGCGGCAGATCGTTTGGTCGAAGATGGTGAATTTTACCAAAAAATCATCTGTTCGGATGAAGAAAATTTCCACCTCGGTGGTTATATTAATAAATAAAATTGTCGCATCTGGGGCACAGAAAATCCGCATATCGTCGTCGAGAAGCCAATGCCACCCACCACGTGCCACTGTTTGGTGAGGATTTTGGTGCATTTTTCTTTGAAAATGAAGAAGGAGCCACCGTGACCGTGAATGGTGAATGTTAAGTGATTGGTTCTTCGAGGAAATTGAAGCGAAAGACTTGGACGATATTTGGTTTCAACAAGACGGCGCCACAATCGATCTTCTGCGCCCTATCTTCGAAAATGGAATATTCAGCAAATATGGAGTGAATTGGCCGCCAAGTAGCTGTGATCTGACACCGTTAGACTATTATCTTTGGGGAGCGATCAAGGACAAATGTTATGCAAACAATCCTGAAACAATTGATGAGTTGAAGAACGTGATTCGAGTTGCTATTGCTGACATACGTGCCGAAACAATTGAAAATGTTCTCAAAAATTGGGTGGATCCAATGGGCTACTGCCAAGTCAGCCATGGTGGTCATTTGACCGAATTGTTTTTCATAAATAAATGACATGAACCAACCTTTCCAATAAATGTTCAACCTTTGAAAAATATCGAGCCTCTTTTTTTATATAGCAAAATTAATTTCCAATTTTTAAATGGACCTCCCTGTATATTCTTGATCAGCATCAACAGCCGAGTCGATATAGCCATGTCCGTCTGTGCGTCGGTATGAACGAAGAGATCTCAGAGATGGTAAGAGATAGAGGTTTGACATGTATGGGACATATACTTCTTATACTTGCAGGCTGATCAAGTATATTTTCAATTTTTCATATCTCCCACAGTTTTGATGATAGATTGTTGGTACCTTCTAGTAATCAAATTTTTTTTATCGATTTGCTGAAGTAATGATAAAGATCGGGTAAACAATACTCAAGTTATAAGCAAAAAACAGCCAGTTAACACCCAACACCCCCCACCCATAACCACAGCATTCCCTTAAACAGAGGCAATCTTTGTGAGAGAGAGAGAAACTTACAGATGAGCTCATATCGCTCGTGAGCAAATGCGAGCTGCGACATTAAGGTTACAGAGTATGTTATAGTCGGGCTTGACCGACTTTCTTTCTTGTTTTTTATGCATTTTACACGAGCTCAACTAGTTTTGAGCGTTCAGTTTACTCGTATTGCATTTGTAGCAAGTGTGAGCGAGCTTGCTCGTGACAGCTCGCTGCAGTTTTCTGGTGCAAATAGCATTGATGAAGTTTCGATCCGGGTGTTCGACCTGCTGGTAAAGAGTAGGTTTCGGTTCGTGAACCGGTTCTTGTACTTATCGAGCCAAAGAGGTTTGGTTCGAGTCTCGGTTCATAGATTCTTATGTAGTTGACAGTTCTTAACAGTTGAAAGTACCTAAAGCTACTTCTCTTCTCTATTATTATCTTCTCTTATAAATAACGAACTGTTTATCAACACTGAAAATTATACATAAACAGTTCATGACTTGGGTCTGGGCTGGTGATGTCAGCTTATTTTTCGGTTGTACATATAATTTTTAAACAGATTACTTAATAATCAAGTTGACGTGAAAAACCTAACTATAATCTGTACTGAAATGGACCACATTCATTAGGGATATCATTCATACATCCTCTGCAAAGGTTTCCAAAAGTGTCTGGTCATTGAAAATGGACGGTAAACTCGACTACATAGTTTTGTTTGATTTTTGTTTGGCAGTCTGTTCAGACTAGGTAAAATACATGGGATAATAGACAAATTTCTCTGAACATATATGGCAGCATTCTACCGACACTGACTTTGGTAGGTGTCCACACATGTATGGAAGCAACTGACATTATGTGAACGCTCCCTTATGCTTTATTATCTTCTTGAAATCTTCATATTCTGATATTTGAATTCCTTATTGAGGGAGTTAAAAGTGTTGGTTCGGGAGTTTACAATGATTTGGTTCATGGTCCGGTTGAAGAGCAATAAATGATTGAAACTATATTGCAGTAAAAGTCTGTTTTCTATAATCTAACCAGTTTGAAGATAGTTTTCTATTTCAAAAGTTGAGATATGTGCTTAACAGTTCAAGTAATGCCATGTAAAAACATTTTTTCTGTTAACTTTTGGTTCAATTTTACACTTTTTTCGCTTCTTACCCAATCACGATCTCATCTATAAATGCCAACAAAAACTCACACACACATTAAATGCATTTGTTGCTTATGCAAAAGAAAAAAAACAAAATCCAAATCAAATCAAATTTAAACGGCGAAATTTCGGATGAACGGAACACATTCTTTGGAAGAGATAGAGAGAAAGAGAAACTTAGAGATGAGCGTATAACGCTTATAGCAAGTATAACGAGCGAGGAAAAGCGAGCGACGGCTTTAACTGGTACAGAGTATCTTAGAGTCGGGCTTGACCGACTTTCTCACTTGGTTTTTTTTTACATTTCGAAATTTTTTAAGCCATTTTTTTTTAAGAAAGTAAAGAAATCAAAAATATTTACCTACTTGAGCTAAAAATTTGAAAGCATCATACTCTAAAACCCATACAAATGCATGTAAAAGTAATGTGAAGTAAGGTTTTACCTTACAAGAACAGATTCTAGATTGTGACCCGCTCTTCGTGGCTGATGGCAAAAAGAATGTTCCCAGCCTTAAGAAGTACCTATACAGAAAAAAAAATCAATTTAGTTGCATTTGGAATGGCTAGTTTTATCATATCCTTTTTATACCCTAGCAAAGTTTGTCTGTTTCTACGCCAACTTTAAAGCTATCGAACTGAAACTTTGCACAGAGTCTTCTTTTTACTGCACCTTGCTAATATATTGGAACCAACCAGATCAGATTGCTATATCTAATAGCTTCCATAGAAACCATTGGTCGGAAAATGGCTCTTAGTGAGAAAAACTTATTTGTTGTCAATATTAGCGTCCAAAAACTCGTTCATTATTAATTTAAAGTGCTTTCAAACTGATTTGCTAAATTTGGTCGAAATCGGGTGACTATATCTTATAGCTGCCATAGGAACCATCGGTCGGAAAACGGGTCTTAGTGAGAAAAACTTTTTTGTTTTCAATGCTAGCGTCGACAAACTCGGTCATTATTTATATTATATGCTTTTGATCAGATTTGCAAACTTTGGTCAAAATCAGATGACTATTTCTTATAGCTGCCATAGAACCGATTGGTCGGAAAACGGGTCTCAGTTAGAAAAAAATTTTTGGTTTTAAATGCTAGCTTCGCCAAACTCAGCAATTATCAGTATTAAATGCTTTTAAACAGATTGGCAAAGTTTGGTCAAAGTCGGATGACTATATCTTATAGCTGCCATAGAAACCAACGTTCGGAAAATGGGTCTTAGTGAGAAAAATTTTTTTGTTTTCAATGTTAGCGTCCCCAAACTCGGTCTGAATTAATAAATTTGTTCAAAATCGGGTGACTATATCTTATAGCTGCCATAGGAACCATTGGTCGGAAAACGGGTCTTAGTGAGAAAAAATTATGTCAGAGAAGAGGCTTCTACTGCTCAAAAATCAGCACCATAAAGCCCGCCACGCTGCCATCTCTACTTTGCATAGAAATGTTCCCCTTATTCTCCTCCCCTCATACATTCATAAACAATACACCTTTATTTGGCAATGTCGTGAGCTGAGTTCGGCTTATTAAAATCCTAATGATGGCCATCATAAAAAGGAATTCGGGGATTTCAACAAACAAATTGTATCATAAAACGCCTGCCCATGCTTAAGAATGGCAAATAAGCACGAGAGAAAAGAGAAAAGAAACGTCCATCCGAAACAATAAGAGTGAAAAGAAATAGCCCACATAGCCCACCTCTCACCTTGGGCCCTTATGATTTTTATGGGCTCGAATCGAAATTTTCACTCAGCTCGCACATTTCGTTGCATGTTAAGTGCCCGGCCAGAAACTTTGTCCCAAAAACTGTTGCGTCATCTCTGAATGAATAAGCGAAGCATCCTTTTTTGCAGACAGCAAAGGATTTGTGTTTTATTTATGTCCGTTTTTATGGCCGTCCCCCCCCCCCCCCATTTCCAACAAAAACTTTTGATTAAAACCCACTCAACACAAACAGTGGCAAAAGAACGAAAGAAAAATGCCGCCTTATCCTAATTGGGTATCAATGTGCCCGAGACAACAATTTTATTACATACTCGCAGCAAAGTTTGGGGTACACCTTGAAGACCAAAAATTTCATTGTCAACCGCCCACTGGGCTGGATAACTTTCCTGGCCATTGTCTGTCTGGCCTAGAGGGGGGCACACAGAGAGAGAGACAGACGGAAATCCGCTTTCGCAAGTTTTCGTGCACAAATTGTTGAAATTAGTTTTCTGCGCCAAACGATAAGTCGTATTTGAAACTAAGCGGCTGCTGCTGCTGCTGTGGGTGCAGAATTGCAATTAAATTAATTAAACTGTTAAAACAATCATTTGCCAAATTTTGGAAAGTCCGAGAGTTTTGCAAGCAAATATATTTCATTAGGCCACAGCTTCATGTTTCTCATAATATATAAACTATGCAACCAAAGTTTGAGGCTTAAACAACGAATGGGCAAACTCATAATTGTGTTTTATCAAATTTGAAATTTCAGTTGTTTCTTGAGACTGAAAGATTGTATAAATTTGAGGCTTGAATTCAAATTAAGGTGTCGTCAAAGTCCATAACAAAGTCTGCTCTTAAAATAGCTATACAGACGACTAATTCTGATGCCAGTTGATGCTGATGTACACGAAATCATTCGTCGCTAACAAGAAAAAGTGAAATATACTTTGGAATGTGCTATACGTAAGCGCCTTTACGCGCAGCCCACGCTATGCGCAAGACAACAGCACAGCAACAGTTAATGTGGGCACCGACGCTATTAATGTTGACGACCTTTGATTTCAACAGGATGGCGCCACTTGCCATACAAAACGATCGACAATCAAACTCTTGCTCAACAAATTTCATAATCGATTTAGTGATGTCAATTCAATCTGACTCTAGTTGTTCACACCAAGCTGGGCAATAATCTTCCCATCTCAGTTTCGGTTGTCCCTAGTTGCTAATTCTTAACCAAAGTCTTTCGGATTGCGCTTATAAACCTGTTTTAAGTGCTTTAAGCTTTAGGAAATCTAAGTTTCTAAAAAAAGGTTGTATCAAATAATTAATAAAACCGAACTTTTTGCTTTGGGTTTCGGTTCTGTTCTGAGCCCTTTTTGCACCCTTTTGAATTTTGAACCTCTTTATTTTAAGACTATCAGCTATTTCTGTTCATCACTTAAATTTGTTATTGTTGATTGATCTAAGTTAGGCCAGTTGCTACTTTTAAAGTTAAAGTTGCTCCCATTTTACTCGTTGTTAAATTTTCTTGTCAACTTTTTAATTTGTGTCATGGCAATTGCAGGTCCTGCCTGCCAAGGACAAGCTGCCTCCCATCTAAGTAATGCCATTAACTAAGCCAACTTTTAGTTGACACACACACACCGACACACACAGAATATGCTCATAGAACGACTTAATCGATGCACACATGGTTATCCTTCCTGTGCGGCCTGTGAATGAGTAAGCGCTTTAGTGGCTTCTATCAGCTGCTATAAAAATTGATTCTTAATTAAACTAGCAAAGCGAAAAGGTGGATATATAGAGATGCAGAACAAGTTGAAACTTTGTAAGCTTAAAACCCATATAGCCAGCTGTGAGATGGGAGGGTACACTTAGAGAAACAATTAGGCAGTTTTTAGCAGAGATTAAAACCGCAACCGTAACCGAAAAACAATTTTTTCTCATAACCGTAATCCTATAAACTTTATTAACATACCCGGTTATCAGTACCGAAACAGAATGGGTTAATTTCAGTTTTTCCTCTACTAGTAAAAGTTTCAATAAACCTAAATTTATTTGATGTATGTACAATACGGCGTTCTTTTCTCCATACGATTTTCAATCTGTAGTTCTTTACAAAACATGGCTAAGAATTTCAGTATAATTTATAGAAAATTTTACGAAAAACCAAAATCAGATATTTTATGTAAATCCCCGCGAAGCCTTTAAAATTTCCAATTTCCACTTAATATTAATACTTATATTTTGAACTGAAATTTTACAAGTTCAAGGAAGGTACGATCTAATGTACAATGACCTTTTTACATACATACATGGCGCCACGCTGTTGCTATTGAATATAAAGAAAGAAGAGCAAGAGCGATCGAACAAGAGAGATTGCAGCTAACCAAAATCTTTACCTTCCTCATCTTTCCTTATACATATGTAATATTACACTGTTAATTTGTTTTAATGCTGGCAAGTTTAGCAGACCCGAAAATTTTCAACTTTTGCTCAAATTAGCAACAGCTAGTTCTGATTTTTATTCTGAAACCTAAGGTGTGGTATGAGTTTAGCGAAATTGTTACAGCTTTAGCACCAGCAAAACTTCCAACCACAAGAATACAAGGCGAACTGTTAGTCTTTTGTGATTTGTATTCTCTCTGGATTCAATGTAGAACTTAAATCGAAAACAAAAACTCAGCATTGGCTAGAATTTCGTCTCACGAGATAGATTAGAGAACCTGGTCTGTTCGAGAATGATGCTTATAAATGTGAAATTTTTTGCTTGATCCAAGATTTAATGTTTCTTTATCTGCAGAGCAGAAAAATAACTGTATTTTTATTAAATCTGCACACTCGAGTATTGGACAACATTAATTCGATTGAATTATCAGTGGAAAACATTCCAAAAACAAGTTTGCCGGAAATTTGCAGTGATGTAGACGCTTATTTGATGTCACGTGGAAAAAAATCATAAAAATTCTAAAACAAAAAAGATTGCTTAGCAAGATGGGAAAAATTAAACAATATTTTCATATCCTTTTGAATTAGTTTGGCTTCTCATACAAGGAAGTGTTGAGCGTTTGTTTTCAGAAGTAAAATATATAATTAATCCTCGCAGGAGTCGCCTACACTATCAATTTCGAAATGCTATTATGCTATTTAGATCTAATTACAATCTCGATTAGAATATCATTTCTCAGAATAAACCTTACTCTCAGAAAAAAAACCAAGAACTTTTTATTTGAATCTAGTACAAACGGTGTCAATAGTGCGGTAAGTACGAAAATACTTGATTCAAGTACAAACTTCTTATTTCAAGTTGGTTTTTTTCAATCCCGAAATACTTAATTTAAGGTTGATTCGGGATATATTAAATACATTTCGAACTATTTTTAAATTTTTTTGAATATACTTTTAGCTTGTAACGGTCTTATGTTCAACCCGATTTACTCTTTAAATAAGTGAAAAATTTTCTTAATTTAAGTAAAATAAATTCTAAATTCAATCGCAATACATTCTGGCAACAAAATAAAAATTCAAATTATATGTACAAAATGGTCTTGGTTTAAGCCCATTAAATTCTAAAGCCATTCCCAATTTGTTCTTGAAAATATGCCTCTGTATTTAATCAAATAAGGCTTGGAAAATCCAAAGTAAATGAATTAACCAAAGACTAATATGGTTTTACTGTACGTCCGAAATCTACCCTAACTCCATAACCAAAGTGTTAGAACCAGGAGAGAATTTTAAGAACAGATTCTTTTTTGGAGCTAGCATTTGTAAGTCTATTGTGTACTTGAAGAAAGTACGCATTTTTCTTAAATTTTTCGGTTTACTGTAAGTACGAATAGTTCTTTATTCATGAAGTTTTGTACTCATTTTAATAACATTAACAGTAATTTTTCGATTCTAGAACGCTTATTGAACTTATTTTAAGTAATCCCAAGAACAAATCATACTAGAAATTTTAAGTACGGTAAAAACGGTATAAATTATATCCTGATCGATCTAGAACTCTCCCAGCCGTTTTTTTCTGAGTGTAGTTTTATGAAGGCTAATGTGCCTAATGTGTGTTAATCTTCAAAATAGGCGAAAGTACTTCTGTATATTGGATCACTTTTGTCTGAAAGATACTAATAATCGTAACCGTAACCGAAACCTGAAACAGTATAAGATTAATAACCGTCACCCGTACCGTAACCCATATCCCAAAACCGTAATATAACCGAAACCTACAAACAGCGATCACCCAAAACAGAAACCATAACTCTAACCATTATTCGTTTCGGTTTTAGTCTCTGGTTTTTAGTTAAAGCGAGTACAAAGTGGGCTGGGAAATACTAGGTGTAGACATCGACTTAGACAGTTCTTTTCACTTGGTCCTTCGAGCCGGATTTTGGTTCTTTGAGTAACTCGTGTTTTATTCCGTTCAATTGGTAAGAGTTAGAAAGTTATAATAAGCGAAATATTTGGAAATATAAATTTTTTGAATCCCAAAACACTTGATTGGTGTAGACATTACTTTACATTTGGTCCTTCGAACCGGATGTGAGTTTTTTTTGGGAAAACTTTTGTTTTATTCACCCGAGTGGTGAGAGTTGGAAAGTTTTTTAAGTTTTTAAAATCCCGAAACACTTGATTGGTGTAAAAACCAATGTAGACACCTTTTTACACTTGGTCCTTCGAGCCGGATTTTGGGTTTTTTGGGGAACTCTTGTTGTATTCTCCCGATTGGTAAGAGTTAAAAAGTTAAATCAGCCACCCAGAGTCTTTTGTATCTTTAGGTTAGGTTAGGTTGCAATGGTTGAAATGGGTGAGAATCCCATTTCATCACTTAGGCCAATGAAGGCTCGTTGTGTTACCATATAACCCTTTCTACGCTGCAATCGTAGAGGGAGGGTCTTTCCCGTTAAACCACATAGAAAATATCACAAATTTGAGTAGAGAGGCTAGATCTATTTCAGAGATGTCTGACAGATCGTTTAGAATAGGACGACCCAAAACTGTAAGTCGCCTTCTGCTAAGAGCTGGGCAAAGACAGAAGAGGTGTTGTACACTCTCCTTCTCGTCCACTGAATTGCAGCTTTTACAGAAGTCATTGTGTCTGATGATACCTGGTGGTAAACGTTATTGTTGGGATGCAGTAGTCAAGCGTTGGCGGTACCGCCACTTGATGCAGAAGTATAGATGAGTGGCCAGAGTTACTATCGTTACAGGTACCGCTTTCTCTCAGCCTGAGAGCGGCGTTACTGGCGATTTCTCTACCCAGAAGATCTAGAGGCATAAGGTGTAACATTATGTTAAGTGCATCTGTTGGGGTTGTAAGCAATGCACCAGTCATGCATAATGCAGCACTACGTTGAACTTTGGTTATGGTTCTGAGGACGGAAGGTTTCCCCAGAGCCGGCCACCATACGATGATTCCGTATTGTTGTTTAGTCGTGGGGGTGTTAAATTTGGTATCTTATACTTGCGGGTGAAGAGAACGAGTTCAGTTTTGGTTGGATTGACTTTAAGACCACTTTGTGTCCTCCAATTTGAAAGTGTTGAGAGTGCATCCTGCATCAGGTTGCAGAGAGTGTGGGGAAATTTGCCTCTTGTGATTATGGCAACGTCATCCGCGTACGCTATTTCCGTGTGTCCTCGCAATTCCATGAGTCGCAACAATTCGTTGACTGATACCACCCAAAGGAATGGCGAAAGAACACCTCCTTGAGGAGTGCCTCTACTTACATATCTTCGTGCGCAGGCATCTCCTAGTTGCGAGTTAACCACCCTGCTGGTAAGCATGAGTCGGATGAACTCCACCAGGGGTGCCTCCACATTTAGATTTGTCAAGGCAGAGGTGACAGCGTTGGGGAGAACATTGTTAAAGGCACCCTCGATGTCGAGGAATGCCGTAAGCGCATATTCTTTTGCCTCGAGTGATTTCTCAACTTTCGTTTCTGTTGACCTTCCCTTGCTGTATGCGTGCTGCGCTGGGGACAGAGTTGATGGGTCTATTCTCTGCCTTAGATGGCCATCTAGTAGTCTTTCCAGTGTTTTGAGGAGAAAAGATGACAGGCTGATCGGCCTGAAGTCATTTGGTCTGACATGCGAGGCTTTTCCTGCCTTTGGTATGAAAACCACTTTTATATCTTTCCACAGTGTGGGTATATACTGTAATCGAAGGCAGCAGACAAAGATTGTCTGAAGCCATGCAATTATTTGTGGTAGTGATTGTTGAAGCTGAGCAGGAAAGATTCTATCTGGCCCGGGTGATTCGGTGTTCAGTTACTATATCACTTATGTGACTAAGCGTGTCGCCTCTAGGTGCCTCTATGGGCTCTAAAGATGTTGAACAGCCAGGAAAATGTGATTCCAGAAGTAAATTGAGGGATTCAGAGCTGGAGACAGCCCAAGTTCCATCAGGATATTGTAGGAGTCCCGGAGGGGTTGGTGAACTCGCTAAAATTTTTCGAAGTCTTGATGCTTCGGAGGTCGATTTAATACTGTTATAGAAATTTGCCCACGAGCTTCGTTTGGCTTTCCGCATTGCTTTTGTATCTTTAGTTCAACGTGATTTGGCGATTACTACTGTTGTCGGATTGTTGCCTTTGGTCATAGCAATTCTGCCATGTGGTAGCCTCTGCCAGCTCATTGAAGATGGGCAAAGATTGCTGATGATTGAATTGTGGAAATTTATGAAATAGCTATATCATCAATCTGCCTCCTTTGTGATGTTGTGCGTGTCTTGTTTTAGAAATGTTATGAACAAAATCATAACTTATTGACCTAGAGCCTGCTAAAAAGTTTTGCTAAAACTTCTTCAAAACTCAGTCCCTTATTTTGTGAGTGTAGAGTCTACACACAGAAATTCTCGTTTATGTCGTCTAATCAAACTGGAGGCACAAAAACAAAACCAAACTATGAGCACATAAACTCTGAAAGCAAAAATAAGGCGTTACCCACCTGTTGCCTCATATCAGAGGGATTTGGTCATGAGCTTCGTGATTTGCAGTAATAAATGTGTGGCTCATGAGACTGCATAAAATTTCATTAGGCGTGTTAAAGCGCCATTTGGGGCCACACCATTGCCTTCCTTCGGGCTTAAAGCAGTTTCCTCTACACTCAAACTGTTGCATAATTCAAGGCGCAGCAGTCGAATACTATTCAATTACCTTAACCCCCTCCCTCTCCAATTCGAGTTGCAGTTGATGAGGATTGTGGCTTTAATTAACTGCAGCAGCTAATTACAGCTCGAATGGTTGCAAAATTACAGGGCCAACCATCAACATTTCTCTCTCTCACTCCGTTTCTTCAACATTTCAAGGTAAATTGCAGCACAGCTCCAAGCTCCGAGCTCCCATCTCCATCTCATGTGTCTGTGTGCTCCTTGCGGTTAAGGATACCTTGGGTACGCAACCAAGCCAAGAAAATGGTTTAGCACATTAAAATTCCGCTTGCTTCGTTGCATATCAAATATGCCGGGTAACGCCAGGCGCGCGTACATAGCCTTAGATGGCAGAGCAGGTGAGTGTGCTACTCAACTCTTGATATGCCCACACTGCAGCTGCGTATCTGTTGGGTATTGACATTTTTTTTTTTATGATATGCAAATTGAAATTTTATATAAGCAGCCTCAGCGCTCACGTAGCGCTAGGTAAATATGCGGGGGTGGAAAAAAAAAAACTTTACTTGCCTTGGCAACCCGCTGGCTAGTTATTTTGATTGAAATTATGAGCGGTCGTTAGGCGTTCCAATGGCTTGACACAGCTTAAGTAAAGCATAATTTTTAAGCTCACTAATTTGCTGAGAAATGCGGCTAAAAGGACCAAGTGATATTATTCCCTACTTTCGCCAGTTTTTATACCTGTTATACCAAAATTTTTTCAAACTAAAATAATTGCTCAAATTGGAAAGAAAGTGATTGGCTTAACTAACACACAAATCAATTTCCAATTTGCGTAGTTTTATTTGCATAAACTTTTTACTTTACTCACCCAACTTGTGTCTTATTTGGCTCTACCTCGTCTCCCCCCCCAATGGAGTTCCACACACTTCAGTGGTTTGGTACAAGTTTTGCCCATTTACCCGCCGTTCGCTTGACTGCAGTTTTGCAAGAATTTTGTTTTGCCCTTTTGCCCATTTTATGTGCGTCAAAGTGTTAAGACGACGTTCACCATTTCCCCTTTTGCCCAAAACCGTGCAAAGTTGGAAGTTGGCAAGTGCAAATGGTAGCACGACATTGGCCTTGCACTTGGTTGCTGCTGCTGCTGCTGCTGATGGTCATTTTTTTTTATTGCATTTGATTTGTGCAAGGGCTGCTGGGTCATGCATGGCTTTGCCCTGAACGTAAACATACGCTTTAACGAGGGTTGTGTTTTATATTTCTAAGCAGGTTATGCGAGACGTCATAACTAGGGACAATTCGTTAATAAAGTTACACCAATCAACTGGTAAATGTACAAAACAGTTTTAAAGGATTTTTAAAATATGGATTTACAAGTATTACATGTTGCAACCAACTTCATTTTGAAGCTTCATCATTAGGCTTTCGTTTTCAGTATGTGTCGTTTCGTTAAAGTGTAAACAACATAGTTTTTGGGATCTCCGTACATGCCAACAAAACACAATTTGCGGGAAAGTTTACTTTTCTGCCAGTCTGCCGAAATCCATTAGTATCAAACGAACAGCGCTTGCAAATCATTCAAATTTATTATCAGCATTCGAGCTCTGTAAGAAATGTGTTTCGCAATTTACGTCTATTTTAGGGTCGTCATAATCGACCCACCAAACAGGCTATTCAAGCTTTTGTGACCAAATTTCGGACCTGTTTCACTGTATCGGACATTTTCGTGTGCGTACCGAGAAGAATATTGCTGCTGTATCGGCCAGTGTCAATGAAAATTGCGATTGGGCATGTGTTATTCGACCACCTGAGAGATTTTACGTAAGAACCTCGGTATGAAACCATACAAAATACAGCTAGTGCAAGAACTAACTCCGGGTGACCTTCTACAGCGTCGCTTTTCTGTTGAAAATGTCATAGAAAAGTTGAATGAGTTCATTTTTGGCACAAACACATTTGCCGAATTTGAGAGACAGTTCAAGAGCTGCCAATGCACCCTGAAAAATGCACTTTTGGTTGCGTTTGTGAAATGTTGAAAATCGCCACGTTACTTTCAATGGAGCAAAGTACTGTGCGTTGATTTTCGATTTTTTTTGCCCAAACTGAACTTGCACTTGGTTGACATGACTCCCGAAACCATGGACCAATTCCGAGGCCAGTTTGGTGAGCAATTAATCTCACCTTTTGGACCAGTCCATTGGCCGTCAACATCATGTGATGTGATCCCACTTCAAACTTGACATTTATTTAATTATAATTATATTTATAATAGATGATATATTTAATACTAGCAGGTACCCGGCGTGCAACGCACGCCCCGTCTAGAATTTTAAGCACAAAACAAAGAAGTGAAGCTTATTTGGCAATTGCCATCTATTCAATTTTGATAATAATCTAAACTCATTAAAACTTTTTCTAAAATTTGGTAGATTGTTTGGTACGTTTGATCTACACCTTCTATTTACTCGTCGATATACCCGTCTTCGTGTCAATCTAAACTCATATAAGAATATTTTCAAATGATATAAATTCTTTAAACCGATTGACCGACACCTCCTATTTACCCGTCTTTAATTGCCAACTATTAAATCTTCATGATAATCTGAACAAATCATAAAATGTGGCGTATTTCCGGATTTTTTGAAAATTTCGCGACTTTTTGGACCGTTTGATCTAATGATTTACGCGTTTACAATTGCCACCTATAAAATCTTATTGATTCTCAAAACTCATCAAATTTTGCAAATTTAACCTTCAAATTTTTTGCCGGCTCTAGGTCTCGTTATGTTGGTACATAACTTAAAAATAGGGACACACCACACCACAAAGAAGGTTAGTTGACAGAACAGCTGTTTCAATGGTATCTCTACCATATCATCAGCGGTCTTCACCTGGTCAAATTTAGCGAAAAAATGCCAGTCTTCAGAATAATCTTTAGTCATATGAAAATTTTGTCCTATTTCGCGATTGTTCTAACAGTTCGATCTACACCTCGAATTAATACGTCTACATTAGGACTGCATTCCTGCACTTTTTTTTTTACTGTGAATCCCTGAACCGAACCGCGAGGACGAAAATAGATGAACCCGAACCCGTTCCGAACCCAAGCTTTTGGTTCGGTTAAAAAAATAAATCGATTATACACATTAAAATTTATTTAGATACCCTTCTATGTACGTAACAGCAGAGTCGACAATCAGACATATAACAAAACGGAAAGTCAATCAAGCCAGACTATGATATACTTTGCACATGCGAAAGTGAATATATGTCTAAACTTTATAGGGTCAGAGATGCTTTGTTCTGGCGGTTACATACATTTGGACAAATATTCTTTGTACTTTTGGAACAGAACATAAACAGACACTAAATCAGAGAAAAGTGGCACAAATTCTTCATCTTATACACATACATATTTAAAAACTTCATTGCCAGCTTGCCATGAAGCTTTGACTGCTTCGACTGCCCCCTTACACCTTTTCCCTACAAACAAAAACTTCATGAGGAACTTCATGAAGTTTGCTTCACCGTGTAAATGCGGACTAAGAATGTATCGCGTCGTCAAGTGTATACCTATTGTATTGTTATTTTAAATATATTGGGAAAAATATACAACGAACCAAGGTTCGAACCAAAACCAATGCCCAAAAACCTCGAACCTCAAATTTCCGAACCTTAACCGTTGGTAAATATTGGTTCGAACCAGCAAACCGGTGGTTCCGAAAAATTGTTTGGGCTTGCAGCCTTGGTCTACATTGCCATCCATCAAATCTTCATAATAATCTTAGGTCATACGAAAAATTGGCAAATTTCGCCATATTTTGAAGTATTCAATCTACGCCTCTAATTTACCAACACCACCGCTTTTTAAATATTAAACGTAAATTTGTCGGTTTTTGGTCTACATCCCTTTCATATATGCTTCAATTGACATCTATCCAATCTTCATAATTATCTTAGGTCTTTTGAAAATTTATCGATTTTCTTGACCGTTTGATATACTCCTCCTATTTGCCCGCCGGTTTACCCGTCTTTATCTAAACTGAAATGAGAATTTTTTGAAATTTCGCGATTTTTTTGACCATTTGTTCCACACCTCCATTATTTACCCGTGTATTCTTGCGGCTTATCAAATCTTTATAATAATGATGAGATGAGAATGAGAATTTTGCAATTTTCGATTTTGTTGACCATTTGATCTACACTAGGGTGTCCCAAAAAAAATTTTTATTTTTGCTCAGGCATTTTTTGAAAGCTTTTAGGGGGAAATATTTTTGAGTTTTTTTTTCAGATTTTTCGGAAATCCCTTAGAGGTCGCGCAAGTTGAATTTTCCCCAAGAACCGGGTTTTCCGTACTTTTTTTGAATTTTACTTATAACTTTGTCAATAATCACGATTTTCTTAGTTTTCATATCAGCATTTTTAAAGAAAAATGTCCAACTTTTACTTTTATGAGCATAAACGATAATGTTTGGCTATGCTTTTGCAGCGCCACTAAAAAAGCAGCACCTCGAAAATTTATGAATTTTTGCCATCACTATGCATGCGGAGATTTCCCTAAATGCCGTTCTATGCTCATTATTTTTTTTTGGTTGGTTCCCTTAAATATTCTTCACATAGATTCGTCATTTGAAGAGCTCAGCTGTCAAAATAGCTTTTTCTAGATTTTTATTTTTGAAGACACCTTTAAAAGTATGCCTAAAGGAAAGCAGTTCAGTATTCGGGAGAAGGAGAGAATTATTTTATTATCTGAACAAAATGTACCAAATCGTCAAATAGCAGCTCAGACAGGTTGTAATGAAAGTTTAGTTCGTCGATTTTAGCTAAAGTGGAAAGGAAGCAAGGATCGGGAATGAAAAAATGCACCACAGCAATACGAGAAGATCGTATTATCATGAAAACGAGCTTGCAGGATCGCTTTAAAAATGCAGCTGAGATAGCATCTGAGGTACGGCAACAATTTGCAAAGGATGTTTCGACCCGAACAATTCAACGTCGTTTAAATGAAGTGGCAAGGAAACCTGCAAAAAAGCCACTCCTAACTAAAAGAATGAAGGAAAATCAGCTAAACTGGGCCAAGGAAAAAACAAATTGGAGTGATTTCGAATGGTCACGAGTCCTATTTTCGGATGAGTCTAGTTGCTAGTTGCGCCTTAAAAAGGGCGAACGATATTTGGAAAATTGCTGTGTGGGAACCGTTAAGCATTCACCATACATTATGATATGGGGATGCATATCTAAATATAAAACTGAATCAATTTTAATGACGCGGAAAAATATAAAGATATAATTTTAAGTGGAGTTGTGCCTAGCATTGAGGCAATAAGTGAGAAAGAAGAAGATCCTATTTTTCAAGATGATTCTGCACCTTGCCATCGGACTCGATCTGTAAGTAATTCAGTGAGCTTTTGTTATGAAAACAACTTAATCAATTAATTTTGACCTTCTTCTCTTCTTAACGAAGATAACAATTTTGAAGGAAGAATTGGGCATTAAGTCCCTAAATTGGCCCGGAAACAGCCCTGACCTCAACCCAATAGATACAAATTCTGGGCCCTTATGGCTGCGAAAATAAAAAAAAGGAAGCCTAAAACCATGGTAGAATTGAAGGATGTGATAGAAAAAGTATGGTTCGAGGATATCACTGAGGAATATTTAAGCGCTTCGAACAATTCGATGCCCAATAGGGTAAAATTTGTAATTAAAGCAAAAGGGGGTACTACAAAGTACTAATTTAAATAAAAAAAAAAATAAAGTCGGTCAAGCCCGACTATAACAAACTCTGTACCCTTAACGTCGCAGCTCGCATTTGCTCACGAGTTATACGCGCTCATCTCTAAGTTTCACTCTCTCTCTCTCTCTCTCACTAAGATTGACGTTCAATAGAATGCTGCGGTGGTGGGTGGGGTGGTGCTGGGTGTTTATTGGCCGTTTTTTGAGTATCGTTCATCCGATCTTTATCATTCCTTCAGTAAATCGATAAATAATTTTATTTACAAGGTAAGGTATCTCTAGAAGGTACGAACGATCTATCTTCAAAACTGTAGGAGATATGACGTTTTTTCCAAATTGCGGGGGCGGGAGGAGGCGTGGCAAAAATTGAAAATAAACTTGATCTGCCTGCAAGTATAAGAAATATATGCCCCATACATGTCAAACCTCTTTCTCTCACACTCTCATCAAATCATTATTTGTTGAGAATATTCACTATTATAATTATTGTAATTTTTATACCCTTGCAAAGGGTATTATAATTTTGACCAGAAGTTTGCAACGCATAGAAATATTCATTTCCGACCCCATAAACTATATATATTCTTGATCAGGGCGACAAGCTGAGTCGATTGAGCTTTGTCCGTCCGTCTGTCTGTCTGTCCGTCTGTTTCTATGCAAACTAGTTTCTCAGTTTTAAAGCTATCGAGTTGAAATTTTGCACAGAGTCTTCTTTTTACTGCACGCTGCTTATATGTCGGAACCGACCGGATCGGATGACTATATCTTATAGCTGTCATAGGAACCATCGGTCAAAAAATGGGTCTTAGTGAGAAAAACTTTTTTGTTTTCAATGTTAGCGTCCTCAGGCTCGGCTATTATAAATATTATATGCTTTCAAACAG
>JBAMBO010001088.1:0-18743 GCA_037044535.1 Lordiphosa magnipectinata
CAGAGCGGGCAAAGAAACGGAACGTTTAACGAACCGTTCGCGAAAGAGAAGAAACTATTCATTTGTTTTGTATCGGTTACTATAGTCAGGGAAAACGAAACCACTAACTTTATATTGCCGAAGAGCGCAAACGAAACGATTGGAATATTGTTCTCGCGACAGCTGCGCTGCCTTGAAACGTTTGGGAATGAAATATATGCAAAACAACAAAGCTGAGAGAATCAAAGAAGTAAAAAAAAAAAGTGTATACAAATTGAGCAGCAAACGTTTCCGAACTATTCGCCCTCGTTGCATATCGTTCCGATTCCCTTTGTTCCCTTCACAAGATGAGAGCATTTCGGTTTACGTTTAGTTTGCTCTCACGAACGCAAACTGAACGGAACTAATTTTTTTACCGTTGCATTTTATCGGGTTTTGTTAGTGTTTCGCTCTGTGCAAAGAAAGAAACGAAACGATTCAGAAACGTTTCGTTTCGTTTGTTTGCCCGCTCTGGTGTAAACTGATTAAGGTTTCCATTGGAACGTGCAAATTCAGTGCGCATATTAATCCTGCTCTTCAGATCTTTGTAGACTGGGCAACCTCTATAATTTGCAGTGTGGTTGCCTCCACAGTTACTGCACTTTTTAACAGAAGGGTCCTCCTTGCTCGCAGGACATGTGGCAGTGTTGTGCAGCTCTCCGCATGCTACACAAACAGGTCGTAGAGCGCAGTAGGCTTTAGTGTGCCCGAATTCTTGGCAATTGGTACATTGTACTGGATTTGTACGTTTGTGGGGCTCCTCTACAGTTATTCTGCGGTGCAATAAGAACTGTAGGTTGTAAATTGGGTGCACAACATTTTTGTTGGGAGCTGTGTTTTCCGGACTTAGCTCAACTTTGAATAGTGGCTGGGGTATTTTGTCTCTGTTCATAAGGTTTATTACGGACTTGATCTTAAATCCCTTTTCTTCTAAAGCAGTGCCGACTTCCGTTGATGGCACACTTGATTCAATGCCTTTGATTACCACTTGTAGTCCTTTGCAGCTTTTTAGTTGGTAGGTGTAATAGTTTTTGTTTTCAGTTCTTAGGTATTTGTCGACAGTGCGATAGTTTTCCTCGGTGTTGACTTGGAGCTTCGTTTCGCGTATTTTGCCTTTGCTGACTGATGTCACATAAAAGTTGTTGTTGCCTATTAGTGGGATAAGCTTAGCAACTAGGGTCGCGCAGTTGTTATCTCTTATGTAGATTGGTGGAGGCCTTGGTTTTGCGGCATTTGGAGCCTTTTCATCGCACTCTGCGTCAAGCTGTTTGCCAAGAATTTGGAACCTATTTCCAGTGAGCGGATCTTTGTCCACAGGTAAATTACATGTTTTGTTAATTTTTGGAGTGTTGCCGCTTTTTTTGTTTTGCGGGCTTAGTTTTCGTTTGTTTATTTGTACATACCGATCGATGCCAGTCTGCACATATGAGCGGGTGGTTGGTGTTGTACTTCCTTGTGTTTGTGTTGGTGGGAGTGCGTGCTGCGTTGACATTATTGGAAGATGGTTGGTGGTGATCGATTTATTTTGAACACTTGTTGTTGTTGTGCTTGTTAATGTTGATTGTGCTGTAGTAAGCGTTACCGTACTCATCGTGGGTAGAGGGGAGGGGCATTGAGCACTCCATGTCGGAGCGGTTGAAAAAGAGTTTACGTTCACATCACTTGTTGGTTTTACCGTGCTGGCGGGGTCGGGGGAAACTACTGCAAAGTAAGCATTGTTGCGCTGTATAGAAAGCCGGCGATCGCTTTGCTGTTGTTGCATTTGAACAGTCAGTTCTCTCTGACTCATGGTGTTGTTGGTATTTTTTCCAGTTGCATTTGTTGTGTTTGTAAACGTTGTCATTTAATTAAATTAAATTTAATTAAAAAATCAACAAATTAGATATTTTTGGACAACATAAGCACGAGTGCCTATGAATGTCCATTAGCGTCTTTTGTCGCGGGTCGAAGGTGTTTGTTAAAAATATCCGATTTGAACACTTTTATAACGTTTTTAAACGGAGCTCAAGAAAAACACGTCTGACCTCGTCGGCGGTTTGTACACAGTTCTTTATGTATGCATATAACATTGTCTCTCGCGCTCTCGCTGCTATCAGCTCTGAGCATATAATGCAACATTATAGCGTTACTGACAGCGAAGCAGCGAGCCCTAAGCTTAAACTAACGCTAAGAGACAATCGAAAAACTGAAGCTGAATAATAAAGTCGACGGGTGCGCTCTGTGCCCCATCCTATAAATCAATTTACATCAAATTAAATTTATTGGAACCACTTATTACATAACATAAACATATACGTTGACAGCCAAGCGGCAATCAAAGCAATGCAGAGACACACCATTAACTCCAAAAATGTTCTGGCAAGCAGGGAGACAATAGATTCCCTCAGCATCTCTAGAAAGGTGCAAATCTACTGGATTCCCAGCCACCGGGGCATTGATGGAAACGAAATGGCTGACAGTCTTGCAAAAGCCGGAACCGCACTAAGCCAAGAAGCAACACCAAACATATCTATCTCCGTACAGACGCTACACAGCAAGATGGAGGAGATAGCGGAGAAAGAAGCAGAGGAAAAGTGGAAGAACACAACCGGCTGCAGAATCTCAAAAATCATGTGCAAGACAAGAGACAAAAAACTCACGCACTATATGCTACAGCTCCAAAGAAGAGACTGTAGACTGCTTATAGGCATACTAGCTGGTCACTGCCTAGCAGCTGCTCACGCGAAAAAGCTAGGCAGAACGACAACGGACATCTGCAGGAAATGTAAGGAACCTGGAGTCGTTGAAACTCTGGAACACCTCATCTGCAGCTGCCCAGCGATCGCTAAGACGAGACTAAGACATCTGCACTCCCCAAGTCTCACCTCTCTTGAAGAGGCGGCAAGGAGGTCTCCCAAACAAACGCCCATACGCAACCAGATCCGCTACAAATCAACAAGTAGTCAACAGCCCGTGCGGACCAGCGCCGGCACCGCCTGAGTCAAAAAGGCCCCGGACAACAGCAGCATCTGAAGGACGACTAACACCAGGAAGCAGCATATTTTAGATTAAAATAAAAAAAAAAAAAAATTTAAAAAAAAAATAAAAAAATTAAAAAAAAAAAAAATTCTAAAACCGAATATTCATAATATCCTATAAGTCAAAAATTGTAAGACAAATTGTACTTTTGAGCTGTCCACGAAAACGGCCCGAAAAATCTTAACTAGGTAGGGAAAAATGTTCACAAACTATGAAAAGATATAGAAAACATTTTTTTTATTCTGGAAAAATATCAATTACAAATAAAAGTAAAGAATAATTAGAAAACCAAACGAAAAAAAATTAACAAATACAAATAAAAGTAAAGAATAATTAGATAACCAAACGAAAAAAAATTTTAACAAAGAAAATATTATATTCGATATTTTACCACCATGGGTTGGTTTGGATCAGACGATAGCCAGACAAAGGACAATACGGCCAATGTGGTCAATAATGTCAAAATCATAGATCACACGGACGATATACAATCACTTTGGATAAGGCTCTTAATTTTGACCATAAGCAGTTTTGCACAATTCTTATTAACATTATATGTCAAACACAATAAAATTATTAAGAAACGTTACATTAGCAGAGCAAACGACCTAGATAGGGTATAAAGCGAAAAAAAAATATTCAAAAATAAAATTAGAATTGAAAAATAAAAATGACACCACTTGGAAAACAAAACTCTTATTTACATAGAGTGGAAGGAGATAGTTACAAGTGTCAGGGAAATTAGAAATACGTTTGATAACTCATACAAATGCTTAAATCAGAAAAGACACGTACGACAGACAACGGTTAATAAACACGCAAATACACTAGTAGAATGCTTTATTCAAGCACGCCAGTTAATATTATATATGACCATCGACAAAAATTAACTAATAACCATTGGTCACAAGTATCGAAAGTTTTAACTAAACTCAGATTAAACCTAGTATCTGTAAAAACAAAGTTTAATTTAGACTTATCAATTCCAACAGTTTTAAATACACCTTCGACAATAAAAGCAAGCGAAAAATCAGAACTTCCTCAGAATGAAGAAGACGAAGATGAATCAGACACAGAAATAGAAAAAAAAGACATACATGATTTGACAATTCCAGCTGTAATATCATTACCTGAGTGGTCAGATCCAGAAAATTTTGATTCCGATTCAGATTCAAGCATAATAGAACAAAAACCCAACACAATGGCAGACACATCAGTAGCCGACAGGGCATATATGAAGGAAATTGTCCAAGCAATTCCGGAATTCGACGGAAAAAAATACATTTTCAAAGATTTTTAACAGCATTAAATTTGATAAACCTTACAAATGGAATATACAAAAAAATTGCTGTTGAAGTCATAAAATCAAAAATAATAGGCTCAACCCTTTATAAAGTTCAAAATGAAACTACAATTAATGCAATCATTCAAAAATTGCAGGCTACAATTGTCGGTGAAACATCCGAAGTAGTTAAAGCAAAAATGGCGAATGTCTTTCAAAACGGAAAAACAGCCACACAATTTAGTAATGAAATCGAAAACTTACGAAAATAGAATAGATCAAAAACTGTGAGCATGGTAAGTTAAAACCTATTTTGGAAGCAGGTACATTCAAAACAATGAATGAAGCTGTTACCAAATATATCCATTGTAGCACAGAAATGACCGGCAATGCAAGCTCGGTACTATACTCCCAAAGAGGACAAGGCTACAGAGGTAATAACTATAAAGGTAATTACCGAGGAAGAGGTAACTTCCAAAATAATAATTACCACAACAAGGACAACAAGGACAAGGCTACAGAGGTAATAACTATAAAGGTAATTACCGAGGAAGAGGTAACTTCCAAAATAATAATTACCACAACAACAATGGTTACCAATACAACAACTACAGAGGTAACAATAGAGGTCGTGGAATTTCCTTAGGAAATTTCAGAGGCTTTAATCCAAACTACAATAATGCCAATCGAGGTAATTCCAACAATGGAAATCGAGGCAACCAAAACAACCAAAATAACCAGAACAACAATAACAACAGAAACAACAACGTTAGATATGCACAAAGCAAATCGGAAAACACGCAAAATCCCTTAAGTGCTCAGAACCATTAAACTCAAAAATTTACACTATCAATCTCAGTTTAAATATTTTCATCAATATAAAAAAAAACACACAGGAAAATTATTTACATTTCTAGTAGATACCGGATCGGATATTACAATTATAAAAGAAAATGCGGATATATTTCAAGATATTGATCAAACTACAAACATTTCTCGAATTGAGAACAGGTAACTTCATTATACCATACAATTTCCATATAGTACCAACTGATTTTTCAGTACCTGGAAACGGAATTCTGGGACTAGACTTTGTAAAAAATTTCAATTGTCAACTGGACTTCACACTGGAAGGCGATTCATTTATACTACGACCAAATAATTTACAAACTTCAATACACGTTCCAATTGTCTATAATACAGACAGTAACGAAATCGTATTTCCATGTCGTTCCGAAGTAATAAGACAAATTTCACTAAATACAGATGACGAAAAGATTCTAATACCAAATCAAGAAATTCAAAAAGGTATTTTCATTGCAAACACAATTTCCAATACAAAAAATGCATTTGTTCGCATCTTAAATACCACAAACAAAAGTCAAGTTCTAAAATTAGACAAACTCCAATATGAATCACATCAAAATTATGAAATATGCCAAATAAATGAACAACAAAGAAAAGAATTAGTATTATCCAAGTTGAAAAAGAATTTCCCATCTCAATACAAAGACGTTATGACAGAATTGTGTTCGAAATATACAGATATATTCGGATTGGAAACAGAACCAATCACAACAAATAATTTCTATGACCATAAAATGAGATTGAAAGATGATGAATCAGTTTATATTAAAAATTACAGAAATCCCCATAGTCAAAAAGATGAAATCATAAAACAAGATGAGAAATTAATAAAAGACAACATAGTAGAACCATCAGTGTCAGAATACAACAGCCCATTGCTTTTAGTTCCAAAAAAATCACTACCTGATTCAAACACAAAAAGGTGGCGTTTAGTGGTCGATTACTGCCAGATCAATAAGAAGCTATTAGCTGATAAATTCCCATTACCAAGAATCGATGATATTCTAGACCAATTGGGAAGAGCTAAATATTTTTCATGTTTAGATTTAATGTCTGGATTCCATCAGATAGAATTAAACATAGATTCAAGAAACTTAACTTCATTTTCAACGAGCAACGGCTCTTATCGTTTTATGCGATTACCCTATGGATTAAAAATAGCACCAAATTCTTTCCAAAGAATGATGACAATAACATTTTCAGGATTAAACCCCTCTCAAGCGTTCCTTTATATGGACGATTTAATAGTCATCGGATGCTCAGAAAAACATATGCTAAAAAATTTAATTGACGTATTTGAATTGTGCAGAAAACGTAATTTTAAACTACACCCCGAAAAATGTACATTCTTCATGCATGAAGTTACATTTTTAGGCCATAAATGCACTAGTCAAGGAATTTTACCGGATGACAAAAAGTATGAAGTCATAAAAAATTATCCAGTTCCAACTGACGCAGACAGTGCTAGAAGATTTGTTGCATTTTGTAACTATTATCGTCGATTCATCAAAAACTTCGCGGATTATTCACGCCATATTACACACTTATGTAAAAAAAATGTTAAATTCGAATGGACACCTCAATGTCAAGAAGCTTTTGATTATCTAAATGAAAAATTAATGTCTCCGACATTACTGCAATATCCAGATTTCTCCAAAGAATTTTGTATTATCACGGATGCAAGTAAACAAGCTTGTGGAGCCGTATTAACTCAAGAAAGCAACGGACTACAACTTCCAGTTGCATATGCTTCACGATCATTTACCAAAGGTGAATCTAATAAAAACACCACAGAACAAGAATTACCCGCAATACATTGGGCAATCAATTATTTCAGGCCATATATATATGGAAAACACTTTGTAGTTAAAACAGATCATAGACCCCTCACATTTTTATTTTCAATGACAAACCCAAGCTCAAAGTTAACAAGAATGAGACTTGATTTAGAAGAATACCAATTTACGGTAGAGTACCTTAAGGGAAAGGACAACCATGTTGCTGATGCGTTATCCAGAATAACCATCGAGCAACTCAAAGATATTACAAACCAAATATTTAAAATCACTACAAGAAATCAAAGTAGACAGAAAAAATCCTGCGCAGGAACAGATTCGGAATTACAAAAGCAACCGGACTCTTCGAAGCCCAAAATATATAACGTCATTCGAAATGAGGATGTTAAAAAAGTAGTGACCTTGCAATTAAATTTATCGAAATGTTCTTTCAAACATGGAAAAAAGGTAATTGCAAGAATTAATGTTGATAACCTACATATATACTAATGGAGTTTTTGATTTAGATCAATTTTTCCAAAGGCTTTAAAACAGAGATGGGCATGCACACATATCGACACACTTTTCACACGCATACAAGCACAATTTGCGTGCGCCCCATTCGTGTTCTATAAATAGCTTTCAATGCTTATAGCGTACGTGTGATTTTGTGCAGTCGGCCGCGGCAGAGCTCCTATGCACACGAGGCAGCGCGCTGCCTCGGCAGCGCGCTGCCTCGTGTGCATTGGAACTTTGCGACGCGCCCATCTCTGCTTTAAAAAGATGCCGGTATACATAAAATTACTCAACTAAACTCAACTTTTGATAGAGTAATAGTGGGCACGATCGGTCCATTACCAAAATCAGAACAAGGAAACGAATATGCTATCACTTTAATTTGTAATTTAACAAAATACCTTGTTGCCCTGACAAAAGTGCTAAAACAGTAGCAAAAGCTATTTTTGAATCTTTTATTCTGAAGTACGGTCCGATGAAGACGTTCATTACGGACATGGGAACGGAATATAAGAATTCGGTTATCAATGATTTATGTAAACATCTTGGTATCCAAAACATAACATCTACAGCACACCACCACCAGACTTTAGGAACTGTGGAAAGGAGCCATAGAACATTCAACGAATACATTCGTTCTTACATATCGGTTGACAAAACTGATTGGGATGTTTGGTTATTATACATTGTATATTGTTTTAACACCACACCATCCACAACACACGATTATTCTCCATATGAACTAGTGTTTAGCAGACAACCTAGCATTAATAAATCATTCAATAGCATGGATAATTATGTAAGTCCTATATATAGGAAAGGAATCTAAATATAGATTAGAATTAGCATACAAAAAAGCAAGAATCATTCTCGAAGAAAATAAGAGAAAGAATAAAGAAATCTATGATTTAAAAATAAAAGACATACATTTATCAATAGGAGATAAGGTTTTATTAAAAAATGAAGCAGGTCATAAATTAGATTCTAAATACATAGGCCCGTATAAAGTAGAATAGATAGAAGATAGAGATAATATAATCATTTCAGGCAGTAAGAATAAAAAACAAACAGTTCATAAGGATAGGTTAAAAATTTTTATATCATAATTTCAATTTTATCAAAACCCATGCATGGAGATAAAATATCATTCAAAAAAAAAAAATCTCTTTAAATATTAATAATATTACAATTATATAATATATAAATTTTTATTTTTATTCTTCACTTTTATTGCAAACTTTCGTACTTAATTCAAAATACAAATATGTATTTACACAAAAAAAAAAAATATATATATGGGACGTTTCACGTCAAGCGGCCCAAAGCCATCTCCAAAATTCTGTGCAATAAAAATATAAGTTATATACGTCAAAATACTCGTTAACTCATCCCCTTTCAATTGCAAAGTGGCAGAATTGAAAATTCAAAATGGCGTCCTTACTATGTCAAGTAGAAGAGGCTAAATTCGGAAATAAGTAAATATATTTATTAATTTCTTCTAAAAAATGATGCATAAATTTTTGGTCACAACATATTTTAATGTTTTTGGGGTCGCTGATTACGAATATGATGTCCGATTTTAGAAATTCAAAATGGCGGATCCAATATGGCGGACGAATTTTTTAAATTTCGTAAATTCGCTTGAAACTTGTTACTCGGGGGTTTTTGGGGTTTCTGATTACGAATCTGAAGTCAGTTTTTCAAATTTCAAAATGGCGGACCCAATATGGCGGACAAATTTTTTAAAAATTCATCGAATTCACTTGAAACGTGTTACTCGGGGGTTTTTGGGGTCGCTGATTACGAATCTGAAGTCAGTTTTTCAAATTTCAAAATGGCGGACCCAATATGGCGGACAAATTTTTTAAAAATTCATCGAATTCACTTGAAACGTGTTACTCGGGGGTTTTTGGGGTCGCTGATTACGAATCTGAAGTCAGTTTTTCAAATTTCAAAATGGCAGACCCAATATGGCGGACAAATTTTTTAAAAATTCATCGAATTCACTTGAAACGTGTTACTCGGGGGTTTTTGGGGTCGCTGATTACGAATCTGAAGTCAGTTTTTCAAATTTCAAAATGGCCCAAAATATATAACGTCATTCGAAATGAGGATGTTAAAAAAGTAGTGACCTTGCAATTAAATTTATCGAAATGTTCTTTCAAACATGGAAAAAAGGTAATTGCAAGAATTAATGTTGATAACCTACATATATACTAATGGAGTTTTTGATTTAGATCAATTTTTCCAAAGGCTTTAAAACAGAGATGGGCATGCACACATATCGACACACTTTTCACACGCATACAAGCACAATTTGCGTGCGCCCCATTCGTGTTCTATAAATAGCTTTCAATGCTTATAGCGTACGTGTGATTTTGTGCAGTCGGCCGCGGCAGAGCTCCTATGCACACGAGGCAGCGCGCTGCCTCTCCGAGGCAGCGCGCTGCCTCGTGTGCATTGGAACTTTGCGACGCGCCCATCTCTGCTTTAAAAAGATGCCGGTATACATAAAATTACTCAACTAAACTCAACTTTTGATAGAGTAATAGTGGGCACGATCGGTCCATTACCAAAATCAGAACAAGGAAACGAATATGCTATCACTTTAATTTGTAATTTAACAAAATACCTTGTTGCCCTGACAAAAGTGCTAAAACAGTAGCAAAAGCTATTTTTGAATCTTTTATTCTGAAGTACGGTCCGATGAAGACGTTCATTACGGACATGGGAACGGAATATAAGAATTCGGTTATCAATGATTTATGTAAACATCTTGGTATCCAAAACATAACATCTACAGCACACCACCACCAGACTTTAGGAACTGTGGAAGCCATAGAACATTCAACGAATACATTCGTTCTTACATATCGGTTGACAAAACTGATTGGGATGTTTGGTTATTATACATTGTATATTGTTTTAACACCACACCATCCACAACACACGATTATTCTCCATATGAACTAGTGTTTAGCAGACAACCTAGCATTAATAAATCATTCAATAGCATGGATAATTATGTAAGTCCTATTTATAGGAAAGGAATCTAAATATAGATTAGAATTAGCATACAAAAAAGCAAGAATCATTCTCGAAGAAAATAAGAGAAAGAGTAAAGAAATCTATGATTTAAAAATAAAAGACATACATTTATCAATAGGAGATAAGGTTTTATTAAAAAATGAAGCAGGTCATAAATTAGATTCTAAATACATAGGCCCGTATAAAGTAGAATAGATAGAAGATAGAGATAATATAATCATTTCAGGCAGTAAGAATAAAAAACAAACAGTTCATAAGGATAGGTTAAAAATTTTTATATCATAATTTCAATTTTATCAAAACCCATGCATGGAGATAAAATATCATTCAAAAAAAAAAAAAAATCTCTTTAAATATTAATAATATTACAATTATATAATATATAAATTTTTATTTTTATTCTTCACTTTTATTGCAAACTTTCGTACTTAATTCAAAATACAAATATGTATTTACACAAAAAAAAAAAAATATATATATGGGACGTTTCACGTCAAGCGGCCCAAAGCCATCTCCAAAATTCTGTGCAATAAAAATATAAGTTATATACGTCAAAATACTCGTTAACTCATCCCCTTTCAATTGCAAAGTGGCAGAATTGAAAATTCAAAATGGCGTCCTTACTATGTCAAGTAGAAGAGGCTAAATTCGGAAATAAGTAAATATATTTATTAATTTCTTCTAAAAAATGATGCATAAATTTTTGGTCACAACATATTTTAATGTTTTTGGGGTCGCTGATTACGAATATGATGTCCGATTTTAGAAATTCAAAATGGCGGATCCAATATGGCGGACGAATTTTTTAAATTTCGTAAATTCGCTTGAAACTTGTTACTTGGGGGTTTTTGGGGTCGCTGATTACGAATCTGAAGTCAGTTTTTCAAATTTCAAAATGGCGGACCCAATATGGCGGACAAATTTTTTAAAAATTCATCGAATTCGCTTGAAACGTGTTACTCGGGGGTTTTTGGGGTCGCTGATTACGAATCTGAAGTCAGTTTTTCAAATTTCAAAATGGCGGACCCAATATGGCGGACAAATTTTTTAAAAATTCATCGAATTCACTTGAAACGTGTTACTCGGGGGTTTTTGGGGTCGCTGATTACGAATCTGAAGTCAGTTTTTCAAATTTCAAAATGGCAGACCCAATATGGCGGACAAATTTTTTAAAAATTCATCGAATTCACTTGAAACGTGTTACTCGGGGGTTTTTGGGGTCGCTGATTACGAATCTGAAGTCAGTTTTTCAAATTTCAAAATGGCGGACCCTATATATATTTTTTTGTGGCCTTTAGAAAGGCCGATTGATATAATTTATTAACTGTAAGGATTTGGTAGATTTGAAAAAGGCTGATTGTTTTAATTATTAACCTGTAATAATTTCGTGGCCTTAAAAAAGGTCGTTTGAAATAAATTTACAAAATACATCCTAATCAATGTAATTTTATTTTAATATTGCATAACTGCAATAGGATGAGGTGCATTTGAATATTTGAATATTTTCAATTGTTTTTCTGGTGTTACAATAAAAGAATGTGCAGATTGGATTTTTGTAACAGCAAGTGCTCGAGAAAATCTACTTGCAAGTTGTCGTTTCACTCTATCGTGTTGTTGCTTGTTGTAAAAGAAAATCTGCGAAGTCTTAATGTGTTGCTTAGCCCATTGGTAAAGACTCTCTGCATTTAAAATGGCTTTATCAGGTGAGGCTTGCAAGCTTGCTCGGGTGGCTTCTCTCTTCAAAATAGCTCCTAAGCCATCACATGAGCCTTTTCCATGTGCTGTTGCATGGAAATGCCACTCTGCCTCTAAGTTAAAATCTTCCTTGTGGTGTACGAGATTGACAATTTGGAAGCGATTTTTATAGTGCTGTTTCGCACCATCACTAAAATAAATGACTTTTTTTGCCCTTGGGCAAACCTTTTTGATGATGGGCATTACTGTCTGTTGTAGTAAGTAAACTGCAGATGTGTCGTGACTGTTACTATCAGACAGTAATATCATGCTGTAGTGCTTTAATTGTCATGCTTATAATAAAAAAGTACAGGATGAACTGTACACTGATCATTGTTATAATGAAATCCTTGTGCAGCATCCTGAACAACGTAAGCATCGGAAAAATCGCACTGCAGAATTACCTCATCATCTTTCAAAGTATCTTTTCTGGATTTAAAGTAGTTCGACTGATTTTTCGAAATGAAATGATGCTGGGAAAACTTTTTGAGATCATTTGACACACTAAGGGATCAATAAAAACATTTGAACAACGTGAAAAAAAAGACATTCGCTAAAACATATGAAGATCACGTAAACATAAAACCAACGTCAGAACCTTTTAGAGTACAAATTTTTTTGATTAATTTGACATTTGTGACGCGATCTGAAGATCATTTTTTCCCTTGGGAAAACATGGTCGCCATTTTCATTCGGTCGAACAAATGAATGGCTTTACGTCCTGTCGGCCATATTAGACCAGCCATTTTGAAATTTGAAAAACTGACTTCAGATTAGTAATCAGCGACCCCAAAAACCCCCGAGTAACACGTTTCAAGTGAATTCGATTTTTTAAAAAATTTGTCCGCCATATTGGGTCCGCCATTTTGAAATTTGAAACGACTTCGGTCATCGCGACCCAAAAACCCCCGAGTAACACGTTTCAAGTGAATTCGATGAATTTTAAAAAATTTGTCCGCCATTTTGAAATTTGAAAAACTGACTTCAGATTCGTAATCAGCGACCCCAAAAACCCCGAGTAACACGTTTCAAGTGAATTCGATGAATTTTTAAAAAATTTGTCCGCCATATTGGGTCCGCCATTTTGAAATTTGAAAAACTGACTTCAGATTCGTAATCAGCGCAAAAACCCCCGAGTAACACGTTTCAAGTGAATTCGATGAATTTTTAAAAAATTTGTCCGCCATATTGGGTCCGCCATTTTGAAATTTGAAAAACTGACTTCAGATTCGTAATCAGCGACCCCAAAAACCCCTGAATAACACGTTTCAAGTGAATTCGATGAATTTTTAAAAAATTTGTCCGCCATATTGGGTCCGCCATTTTGAAATTTGAGAAACTGACTTCAGATTCGTAATCAGCGACCCCAAAAACCCCCGAGTAGCACGTTTCAAGTGAATTCGATGAATTTTTAAAAAATTTGTCCGCCATATTGGGTCCGCCATTTTGAAATTTGAAAAACTGACTTCAGATTCGTAATCAGCGACCCCAAAAACCCCCGAGTAACAAGTTTCAAGCGAATTCGATGAATTTTTAAAAAATTTGTCCGCCATATTGGGTCCGCCATTTTGAAATTTGAAAAACTGACTTCAGATTCGTAATCAGCGACCCCAAAAACCCCCGAGTAACATATTTTAAGCGAATTCGACGAATATTTAAAAAATTCGTCCGCCATATTGGATCCGCCATTTTGAATTTCTAAAATCGGACATCATATTCGTAATCAGCGACCCCAAAAACATTAAAATATGTTGTGACCAAAAATTTATGCATCATTTTTTAGAAGAAATTAATAAATATATTTACTTATTTCCGAATTTAGCCTCTTCTACTTGACATAGTAAGGACGCCATTTTGAATTTTCAATTCTGCCACTTTGCAATTGAAAGGGGATGAGTTAACGAGTATTTTGACATATATAACTTGTATTTTTATTGCACAGAATTTTGGAGAAAGCTTTGGGCCGCTTGACGTGAAACGTCCCATATATATATAAAAATAATACCACATAATAATAATCCTTAAAATAACTTCATTTCATTACGTTATTTTGCAAAAGGAGGGAGATGTGGTATGCATACATATAGAGTGCCCACTGTACTCAGTTCAATTCATAAAATACATATTGCAAACACTTTGTAGCAATGTTTACGTAAGCCAAAAGTCCCAAGCATAGTTCAAGTGCAAAAGTAATTGGACCATACGAGTATGCTATGGACAGAAGAAGTGTCTGCATGTTTGGCATGCGCGACCGTCCCTTCTTTATGTATGCATATAACATTCTCTCTCGCGTTCTCGCTGCTATCAGCTCTGAGCATATAATGCAACATTATAGCGTTACTGACAGCGAAGCAGCGAGCTCTAAGCTTAAGCTAACGCTAAGAGACAATCGAAAAACTGAAGCTGAAGAATAAAGTCGACGGGTGCGCTCTGTGCCCCGTCCTATAAATCAATTTACATCAAATTAAATTTATTGGAACCACTTATTACAACACATTCCCATCCCAATTAGCTACAAATTATACACCTACAACTCTTCCGTCAACTCATCAGGCGGCGTCGCCATCCTCATCCACACATCTATCCAACACAACTGCTACTGTTTGTAAGGCCAGGAGTGTTCTTGGCTCTATTAAGCGCTGTTCGAAGGAATTTGATGATCCCTCTACGACGAAGATTTTGTGCCCTTCTCTTGTCCCTTCATTCGACCCATCAAGATAGAATTGAATCTGTGCAAAAACAGTTCTTATTGTTTGCTCTTCGTGGTCTGGGCTGTAATCCTGAGGACCGTTTACCATCGTACTCTAGTAGACTTCTTTTGATTAACCTTCCCTCCCTAACTTACTTTATGTTGTTCCTTCGCGATTTCGTGTCACACGTTCGTGGCTGCGCCTCTCGGTCGGTTGGTCGGGAGGTGGCTCGCCCCGAAATAATAAAAAGGGTAACACCCTCGCGAAATTTATAAACTCATCTCCTTTGGTTCCACTTAATGATGGTTTACCAACCCACTTTAGCACTCACCACACTCTTACTCATATCGACCTCACACTAGCGGCTCCCACCCTTGCCATCCAATCTATATGGCACATAGAGTCCGACAGGTTCTGGAGTGATCATTTTCCCATCATCATCTCCCTCTTTGAGTCAGAATCATCACCTACATTCACACCCAATTTCAAGCTTGACGCCGCTGACTGGCCCAAATTTGAAGAAGCTAGCAAGCATCTCCAATTAACCAGCCAATATTATAAAAATAGTTCGCCAAGCGCAAATGAATCTATACCACAATCAGTTGCCAAACCCAGCTCCTAATATCTGGTTCCCTCGTGGAACGCCCACCTCCAAACCCTCAATCAAAATAAAATCCAACATTGGTCCACCCTAAAGCGAAATATATCCACTACAAATATCCTTAACTACAAACGAGCTAACGCCTTATTCAAACGAGAATTAAAAATAGCCAAACGTTCGTGCCTCGAATCTTTTACATCAGAAATAAACCCTACACACCCCCTTCCCGAATCTGGGACAACATACGTACGTTCTGTGGCGTAAAACCCCGGCTCTCTATGCTCTGCAATAAAAAAACAAAATGGCCAATCAACAATTTCCGACAGTCTAGAAATAGCGAGAAATTTAAAATTCACCACCGAGACAGAAATAGATGGAAAACTTACATATTTAGATTCCACTATCAACAGACATGGAAACAAACTTAAAATTAAATGGTACAAGAAACCCACAGCATCAGGACGAATAATAAACTTCTACTCCAAACACCCAAAAAATATGATAGTAAATACAGCTGCTAGCTGTATTCAAAGGATGCTGAACATAAGCGACGAGATTTACCATAAGGACATCATATCCGAAAATAAGCTAATACTGACAAATAATGACTTCCCCATGAAGATTATAAAATCATTAATTGGTAGAAACAAGACAATTAAACCTCACGTACGTTCCGTAACTCTCAGAGCGCTTCGCAAAATCGGAATGTTCCAACAGACACAACATACAAATAGCCCACAAGCCCACAAACACAATGAAAAATTTTTACAAGACGAAATCCAAAATAGAAAAAGCCGACAAAAGCAATGTTGTATATAAAATACCATGCAATGGAGATTTAAACAACAGGTGCAATTAACTTTACATTGGAACAACAAAGTCTAAACTTCAAACAAGGATTTCACAACATAAATCGGACTACAAGCTCCGACACCAAATGACAAATCAAAAAACAGCACTAGCAACCGACTGTATGGAGAGCGGACATTCACCGAATTTTGAAGGAACAAAAATTTTACAACAAGAGAGCAATTACTGGAAGCGCTATACTCTTGAAATGATACATATCATTGACACGCCAACAGACAAGTGACTAAACTACAAAACTGACACTGAAAACTGCGCCTACATATACAGACATCTACTCAATAGGCAATAATTTAGAACTTCACGTCAAGCGGTACAGACGTGTTATAAATTGTATGTAACAAATGTTTTTTGAAGTAATGTGATAATTGGTAAATTGTTTTTTGTAGTGTCCCTGAAGACGGATGCCGAGGCTCTTTCGAAATATATCGGAAACAAACCAAAAACACTGAGTGTTTTCTTCTCGACCTAGAGCCAGCTAACATCTACATTCATTTAAATTTATTTGGATACCCTTCCGTCAACAGTTAGAAATATAACAATAACAACAGAGATGCTTTGTTCTGGCGGTTACATACATTTGCACAAATACTCTTTGTACCTTTGGAACAGAACATAAACAGACACTAAATCAGAGAAAACTGGCACAAAATTGGTAAATTTTGGTTCGAACTAGCAAACCGGAGGTTACGAACAATTTTTTAGGTTTGCAGCCCTGATTAAAACCCTCTTCAAATCCGAACAAGCTCTATTATAATAAATAATTATTTAAGAACACCAACTCACATTTCAAATCTTTCAATAAAATTAAAAATACCATTTACGACTACATCCAACAATCGTCAAATATGACTATCCACCGTCGAGTATGCTCCAAAATAATTCGCCTTTGCTTAGGGCACACTAATCTCACGCACAGCTATCTCTTCAGCTGTAATTAAATAAAATATCTTTTCTTCAGATTCAGTGTTAGTATTTAACTTTTATTGAAATTATAAACGTAAATGGTTTAAGTCAACGAACGCATACAGGCGTCGAGACATCGCAGCAAGACCGAGTGAATTGAACTGCCTTCATTATGTTGTTAGGTTCTTGAG
Organism: Lordiphosa magnipectinata; assembly: GCA_037044535.1. Lineage (NCBI taxonomy): Eukaryota > Metazoa > Arthropoda > Insecta > Diptera > Drosophilidae > Lordiphosa > Lordiphosa magnipectinata. Next base: position 17,514 of record JBAMBO010001088.1, read on the forward strand.
CGAGCAGCGCACAGATGCATTTATGTGTGTGTGTGTTTTTAATTTTTTTTTTTTTGTGATATTGAGGTTGGTTTAAAGCATTGGAAGCCTACTCGGCACCGAGGACTGGTGACCGAAGTGTGGGACTTGCGCTAGCTCACCCACTAAAAATTCCACCCCCCTCCCGATTCCCGGTGGCACCACCGTTAGGTATTACTTCGCCGTGGGGAATGCCCAAGGCTCATCTAGGATTTTCTCCTTGTATTTAAACTATTGCGCTGTCTTTCAGCGCTGCGCAGTCGTTTGAGTATTACTGAGGCCATATTGCTTACCGCTGACCAATTTTGTTCTGACTCAAGCATGATGTCTACCAGGTTACAAACGGCTGGTAACCTCCCCACCCGAATGCTTAGGTCATTTCTTTCATTTATGAACAACGGACAGACAAAGAATACATGTTCTGCGTCTTCTATTGCCCCTGTACTCGCACAGTGAGTACAGAAAGGGCTGTCTTCGTGCTTGAATCTATGCAAATAGGATCTAAAGCACCCATATCACGTCAAAAGTTGCGTCAGGTAGTAGTCGATATGACCATGTCTTCTGTCCAGCCATCTTCTTAAGTCTGGAATCAGGCTAAAGTTCCAGCGTCCCTTTGTGGTATTTGTCCATCGGTTCTGCCAGTGCAGTAGGGTTCGTCTACGCAGTTCGGCTCTATAGTCCGTCAATGGGCCAGAGATTGATCGAGACCTGATCTCTGCTGCTTCCTGGGCCATGAGGTCTAGTGGAATGATGCCAGCAATGATCAAAACTGCATCGAGGGAGACGGTGCAAAATGCGTGAGGTGCTGCTTAAAGCTTAGCCTATGGTCAATAGTGACCCCTAGGTACTTCAGGTTATGGTAGCGTCTCCAATTCGTATGGTTGCTGTCTCTACCTTCTTTCGACTGCTGATCAGCACCGCTTCAGTTTTTTGAGCCGCCAGTGCTAGTTCTGCTGTGTTAAGCCACTGGCTGACTATGTCCACCGCTAGATTGCATGTCTGCTCAATATCACCAAGTTGTTTGCCCACGAAGGTTAAGGCGATATCGTCCGTAAAGACAATGAGGTTCACACCTTGTGGGAGTTGCATTTTCAGTACACCATCGTACATGACATTCCATAACAATGGCCCTAGTACGGATCCTTGTGAAACTCCTCGAGTTACTGCGTAAGTAACAGAGCCGAGGTCGGTATCATAGAGCAGCATCCGTTC
>JBAMBO010001090.1:0-39133 GCA_037044535.1 Lordiphosa magnipectinata
CCGGCATCTGGAGTTATATTCCGAAAAATATGTCTCTCAAATGCTGGATTCTGCTTCGGCGTAAAATATTCCGTCAGTTTCCGGACAGGAACGCACACTTAATACATGCACAATGTGAATAACCTTCCACGGCAGGGCTCAAGTTCTGCAGGTCAACTACCCTATGGCGATTTTTTCTTCAAATTAAAAAAATAAAAATTTCTAAAAAACAAAAATTTTTCTAAATTTTATGGCAAAATTTTACTTATTATTAGAAATTCCATTTCTAAATATTAGATCAAAACTTTCTAAAACCTTCAAATTTTGTTTGCCGGCTCTAGGTCTCGCGATGTTGCTACATAACTTTAAAACAGAGACACACCACACCACAAAGGAGGTTAGTTGACCGAACAGCTGTTTCAATGGTATCTCTACCATATCATCAGCGGTCTTCACCTGGTACCACAATCAGAAAACAACCCACTCCTCATGCCTGAGATGCCATAATTGTTTGGGAATTCCAATGCGATTCAACAGCAAAAACCAGACACAACGAGCCAGAGCCGCGCTGTCTGTGGCCTTTGTACGTGTGTGTGTCCCCCAATGGTCTTACAATGTTAGTGAGAGAGACTTCCTCCCCACTGCTAACACAGTGACCAATAAGTCTGAGCGCAGAAAAACTTTCTAATAACTAGAAATAATATTGTATGTGGGGTTTGGTGACCTGTTTTTGATTTTAGTCAATGTTACAACTGGCTAGCTCAAGGCAACAGAATTAATTACAGAAAATTGGTAAACAAACACCTTCAAACAAAAAACCATAGCCGAAATTCGGGCTGCGAATTTATAATAGTGTAATTCCTATGTCTTTATTCGCCCCCTTGAGAGTATAAGTACTAACTGGATGTTTGTTTGAAGTGTGAACAGCAAAAACAAGTCCGCTGATGAGAGAATTTGGTTATTCTCGAAACAGCGATCGTTGTACGGACATACCCAATTGCTATTCCAAAATGTTGTAATTAATATCTGTTGGTTTGTGTTGGTTATAAAAAGGCTTATAATCAACCAAAAAAGACCTTGAGCTAGCCAGTTGTAACATGGACTAGAAATAATATTTCTAATTTATAGTGCGAAATTTTATTTAAATTTGGAAATTCCATTATATATATGTTATACATACAGGGCTGCAAGCCGGTTTTGAACCGAACCGGTTTACAGAGAAAACTGGCACAAATTTTTCATCTTATACATATACATATCGAAAAACTTCATTGCCAGCTTGCCATGAAGCTTTGCCCCTTCAAACGAAAACCTTATGAGGAACTTCATGAAGTTTGCTTCACCGTGTAAATGCGGACTAACAATGTATCTAGTCGTCAAGTATAGACCTATTGTATTGTTATTTTCAAAATATTGGGAAAAACGTGCAACGAACCAAGGATCGAAGCAAAACCAATTCCCAAAAACCTCGAACCTCAAATTTCCTAACCTTAACCAATGGTAAATTTTGGTTCGAACCAGCAAACCTAAGGTTCCGAAAATTTTTTTGGTTTTGCAGCCCTGATATGTAATAAGGTGCACATATTTCAAAAATTTGGAACTTTTTTTTTCTTTTTGTTTCTAAATTTTAGGCTGATATTTTCTCAAGCTTAAAAATAGCATTTCCTGATTTTCGGATATTATCCTTTTGAAATCTAGAAATATTATTCCTAAATCCGCAAGAGAGCAAAAACAAATGTTATGTGAATATTTATTTTATTATACATATTTCACCTTCTTATCCTTTTCTTTTCTTAAAAATAACATTTTGGTTTAAGGTAACTGTAACTTCCTAATTTGCGATATTGTATTGGAGGACAATTAATTGTACAGAGTTTTTCCTAAATATTTTAGTCAAGTGACTACAATAAATTGTATCGAGCTCAACACATACAAAACAAACGTGGTTTTTCACCTTTCCATGATTTCGTTAGCTTCAATCTTTCATCGGGCTTAAAATAATATAAAATCAAACCTCTTTTATAAAGTAAACTTCGTAGTTTAATGTAAGCAAAGCAAGTTATATTTGCAATATTCTGAAAAACTTGCTTAAGGTCTTCGCAAAATAGTGACTTTTCCGCGGAACACTTTGATTTGCTGTATGATATTGACTCGACCTCAAAGTTTTGCAGTAAATGAGAATATTGGAGACACATTTCAGTAGATAAAGACGAAATAATTTGTAATTTATTTGGCGACCTTTCTAATGTTTAATTAGTAAATTTAGCTGGCTCTAGGTGCGTTTGTTCACAACTGTAAACAGCTTATGCATTGTTCCACCAAAAAGAGCTGGTTGCCTATATAGAACTGCTTCATCGTTATCCCTAACGACTCTTTCGTAGGCTTTTCGCTGAAGAAAGCATGATTGCCTACTGCCTCTCCATACAATCATTGCTTAGATCAGTTGGGAACTGCTAAAAGCAATGAAAGCGTAAATAGACAAGCAATGAGTGCTTTCAACTTTGTGGTGGTAATGCTTAAGCTTTGAGGCTGAACTTTCTAAGTGAGCGAGCTTAGAAGTGCCCGTTAATTTTGAAATGCGAAGCATTCAAGAAAGCGTTTTTTGCGTTGTTTCTTGAAACTTTTGTTAGTTTCGTTTACAAGAATGTTTTTTCTAGAAGTAATATTTTTGGCATTTTTGCGTTTTTTGTTTAGCCTCAAACGGAAAGGTCTATAAGTGTTTCAATTGTCCGGACTCAACGACTAATGATGCTTAGGCTTATAAGTATCGTTAAACAAAACTGTATATTCTTTATTGTGATACATTATAACATCTTTTAAAACTTTAAGATTTTTTAAAGAATATTCAGTGAGAGCTTACCAGCTTCTAACACAATAATTACACTAAATAGTTTTACGGAAATTTCGGATATAAATTAAGTAACGAGATATACCCCGCTCGACATATACAAATCAGCTGAAACTATATTCCTAGGCAATCGACTGCCTCTTCGATTGTTATGACACTAGAGGCACCGGCTCCTACAGTTTCTGTATGGTAAAACCTTTGCATCTGGTCTCAAATCCGCACAGGATTCCGTTATCGTTAAAGTTATCCTTAGGCCGGTGGCCCCAAAAAGTAGGCAATGTTTTCACAGCTTTCCCCCTAAGCCGCTGGCTCCAAACAGTTGGCAATATTTTGTGAATAGATTGAACTGACAAAACAGGTGTCTTCGACCATAACCCAAAAGGGAAACAAAAAGCAAGCACGAAAAAAGGAAGAAGGACAACAACAGAAAAAAACCAAACAATTCGTGTTGACTTTTTTACGACTTGCTGACAAATGAATGCGTAGACAAATTTAATGAGGAAACGGAAATGTCTTTTACGAATTTATAGCCTAAACAGCACCCCCTGACAAATTACGGTCCCCACACTCACACACACATATTTTTATGCTTGGGCAAATAAAATAATGCGTACTTACAAAACCAAACCGCAGACCAAAAGCCAAATACGAGCCGAGAGACAAAAAGTGAAATAAATGATAACAATAAAATATAAATAAATAAATAAAATTAACTCATAACCACTTAGGCAACCGCAGCGGACACAAACAATGTCCTACCCAAAATCCTAGACGCTGAGGGACCCTTCCCACTAACTCAGTCTGGAGATGAAGTGAAACTAACAACAACATAATTTAGTGAGCCACCGCAAAGCACTCACGCACACACACACACAGAGAAACAGAAAGAGCAAGGACACTGGACTCTGTCCACGCTAATGTGTTGCTATGCGTGTGTGTGTGTGTGTGTGGGTATGTGCGCCTACTTTTTGGTAGCTGATGCCATTTCAAAAATGCCGCCACGAAAACCTTCATTTATCAAGTTGACATTTTAATTTATTAAAACAAAATGAAACGAAATAAAATGAGACCCAACTCTGTTGTAGTGTGGGAGAAGAACGTTTGGCTGCTTTTTGGGCAAGACGACGCCAACAATAAAGAGCCGTTTTGCTGCAGTACTTGAGTTGGGATTTCAATTCCGGTTCCCTGCTCGAAGAGCACACTGCTACGCAAACGATTTGAGCGGCAATTGTCGGACTTTTGAATTCGGAAAGAACCAAAAAACACTTTCAGTTCTGTTGCTGCGCGGATCCTAAATCTAGCTCGCGAAGTGTTTTTTGTCGAGTTTCGGACCAGACTAACTTTTTCTTCTATGCAATAAATGTCTTCAAATACAAAAACCATTTTCAAAATGTGGCCTTTAAATTTAAGCAAAAATGCAAGCATATTATGTCCCACTTCTACCAATACGCTTTGCCCCAATGTTTCGTTGTGTCGGGGACTAAAGCTTAGCCGAGGGGGTAAGAAGGGACACGCATTGGGATGCCCAACTAAAAAGCGTTGCAAATGAATGCGTAAAAGATGACAGGATTCCCGCAGGATTCCACTTGTGACCATTGAGAGAATTTTTGCTTCCGTTTATGTTTTTGTATTATGGTAGAAAAAGCAAAGCAGGCGACTTTAACTGCCGCATGACGGAGCGGAATAAGTTGTGAATGAAAATTCCCCAAACAAATATATGACAAAGTAGGTGTATAAAAGGAAAAAGATCAATAAATGCTGAGCCAAGAAATGTTAAAAAGTCTGTTATGATTATCGAACTTCCTCCTCTTGGCCCCCCCCAACTGACTCATGTATGATGGCAAAAACCATTTAAACTAACTCAAAAAGTCCGCCATCGAATAAATTGAACGATTTAAAACGAGGTTTTTGCTTGCTGCCTTTGCCTTCGATTGGTTTCCTTTTCTCTACTTTTCCCCTGTCGTGTTTTTTGTTGTCTCTCTTTCTTTTTTTTTTTTTGTTCTTTTTGGGCTTTCAACTTTGGCATTGAAGGCCTTTTTGGACTAACCGCTTGGCAGGGAAAAGTTTTGTTTTGGGATTTCAAACCCTCAGCATCTTTGTAGGCAGCCTCCTGTTCATGTTGCAGGTTGCACTTCAGAGACGCCGCACAAGCACCAAAGGAGCAGCAGCTGCTCCAATGCAACTGCTCCTGCCACTCCTCCAACTCCTTGGCTAATAACAGTTGCAATGCGAAGATGAAGACGAACAAAAAACGATTTACGCTGAAAGTGCCAACAATGGCGCAAAACTTGTCCTCCCAAAGGCTCTCCCTTTCAATGTGTGTGTGTGTGTGTGTGTGTGTGTTTTGTGAGCAAACTTTTGCGCTGAGCGTTTTAATTTAATACACAAACTTTGGGCTACAATTTGGGACCCAACCAAGTGCATGGCAAGTGCATTTATTTAAAGCCAAAACTTTACTGATTTGTCCAAATTAAACCACAAAAAAAAGACGGTAACTCCCTGGCGATCGTTTGTCTAGCCTTTTGCAATTACAAAATATCCACCCACCCCCACACACACATGAAGTGACAGCTTTCCCATTGCCTGCTGGCGGTGTTTTTGGTTAAGGCACATTAAACCCGTTTTATTAACATCAAAAGTTGCTTAAGGAACGGGACAAATGCTAAGGTTTGTACCCGTGTTGGCTTTGAGTGCTTTTAACTTAGATAAACTTAGATATTTCTGCATTCTTCAAACTGACTTTCGAAAAGTTGAACAATGATCAAAATATACTGTGGAAATTGTAAAACCCAAAATCAATCAGGAACATTAATTTATTTATGGCTTAAAGCAGCGTTTGGCAGCAGAAGCCCGCAGGGTCCGAACACATTTTGCTTTTTCACGAGCCGAGGCTTATATTTATACCCTTGCAAAGGGTATTCTAATTTTGCCCAGAAGTTTGCAACGCATAGAAATATTCATTTCCGACCCCATAAGCTATATAAATTCTTGATCAGGGCGACGAGCTGAGTCGATCTGTCCGTCTGTCTGTCTGTCTGTCTGTCCGTCTGTTTCTACGCAAACTAGTCTCTCAGTTTTAAAGCTATCGAGCTGAAATTTTGCACAGAGTCTTCTTTTTACTGCACGCTGCTAATATGTTGGAACCGACCGGATCGGATGACTATATCTTATAGCTGTCATAGGAATCATCGGTCGGAAAATGGGTCTTAGTAAGAAAAACTTTTTTGTTTTCAATGTTAACGTTGGTCAAAATCGGATGACTATATCTTATAGCTGCAATAGGACCGATCGGTCGAAAAATGGGTCTTAGTTAAAATAACTTTTTTGTTTTCAAGTAAATTGTTCTTAAGGTAATTCTTAATATTACATGCTTTCAAACTAATTTGAAAAAGTTGATCGACATCGGGTGACTATATCTTATGATTGCCATAAGACCGGATCGATCGGTCAAAAATAATTCTCAGTAAGAAATTTTTTTTGTTTTTAATGTTAGCGTCTTTAACTTACTGATTACTAATTATATATGCTTTCAAATATATTCGCAAAATTTGGTCGAAATCGGATGAGTATATCTAAGGGCTGCCATAGTACCGATCGGTCGGAAAATGAGTCTTCGCGAGAATAATTTTTTCTGTTTTCCATTTTATCGTTCTTGAAGTCGGCGATTGTTAATTTGATATGTTTTCAAAAAGATTCGCGAAATTTGGTAGAAATCAGATCTGTCGGAAAATGGGCTTTAGTTAGAAAAATGGTTGATTTTTATGTAAGCGTTCTTAAACTCCGACATTTCAAAAAAAGCATTTGCAATGGTATAAAATCTTCGGCACAGACGAAGTTAGTTTGGCCTTCTCGTTACTTACTCTGCGGGTATTCGAACCTGGGGCCGTTGAACTGAAACACGTTTGGAACGACACCTTAGACGGCGTCGCTACGCCGCTCGTAAAATGCAGCGCATCTAATGTGTTACTTGTCTTGAATGTACTTGTATTGAAAAAATACACCAATTTTTGCTTTCTTGTAATTCTCAAGAACGAATTCCCTCTCAGCCGACGAGAATCACATTCATATATTCAAGGCGATATTTTAGCGATATATTGACAATTTGCCGATTGGACGAAAAAAAAACGATACCACATACCGCTTATTTATCCCTTGTATGTTAAGAATGCCATACCCTAAGGTATGCGAAATAAGTCACCTTATAAAGCTTATGATCTGCTGCCAGAGCTTTGCTAATATTTTATTCAGTTCCTTTCTTTGCTTAGTTTCGTCTCAGACAATTCCCATGCTTTCTATAACAATGTTAAGCACCAGACTCAATAAGACAACAAATTTTACGTGCCGATCATTTTGTTTCATTTTAAACGAGAAGGCCAAGCTAACTTCGTCTGTGCCGAAGTTTTTATACCCTTGCAAAAGCTGTTTTTGAAATGACAGAGTTTAAGAACGCTTACATAAAAACCAAAAACTTTTGTAACTAAAATCCATTTTCCGTCAGATGAACATCTGATTTCGACCAAATTTCGCAAATCTTTTTGAAAACATATCAAATTAACCATCGCCAAGTTTAAGAGCGATAAAATTGAAAACAAAAAAGTTTTTCTCACTAAGACTTATTTTCCGACCGATAAGTCCTATGGCAGCCTGAAGATATAGTCATCTGATTTCGACCAAATGTATCAAATTAGTTTGAAAACGTTTAATATTAATAATCAACGACCTTAAGAACGATTTACTTGAAAACAAAAAAATATTTTTTCACTAAGATCTATTTTCCGACCGATCGGTCCTATGGCAGCTATAAGATATGGTCATCCGATTTTGACCAAAGTTTGCAAATCTGTTTGAAAGCATATAATATTAATAATGACCGTGTTTGGGAACGTTAACATTGAAAACAAAAAAGTTTTTCTTACTAAGACCCATTTTCCGACCGATGATTCCTATGGCAGCTATAAGATATAGTCATCCGATCCGGTCGGTTCCGACATATTAGCAGCGTGCAGTAAAAAGAAGACTCTGTGCAAAATTTCAGCTCGATAGCTTTAAAACTGAGAGACTAGTTTGCGTAGAAACAGACAGACAGACAGACGGACGGACAAAGCTCAATCGACTCAGTTCGTCGCCCTGATAGTTTATGGGGTCGGAAATGAATATTTCTATGCGTTGCAAACTTCTGGGCAAAATTATAATACCCTTTGCAAGGGTATAAAAAGGGCCGTCAAATGTCAACTACTTCCTCGGCACAAAGTTGCCCGTATGCACTTTGCTGAGATGCATAAGTTTTGGGACTTAGAGTGGCAAAATATCATCTTTAGTGATGAAATAAAATGTAATTTAGATGGCCCAGATGGGCTTAAATATTATTATCGGGATATAAGGACGCCTAAGCAAATCAGAGTGTCACGCAATTTTCAAGTAGGTTCGCTGCATTTGGCTTTGCTGGAAAGAGTTCAATATGGTTTGTAACACATAAAATGAACTCTGAAAAATATGTCGAACTATTGGATGAAGTTCTTGACAATTTTGGGTGTGAAAATTTCGGAGGCTCTTTGACATTCCAGAAGGACAATGCTGAAGTAAAGCGAATACCGGTTGTCATATGAACCTTTGGGGCATAATTTTCAGCAAAGTCTACATGCATGGAAGACAATTTAACACCTTAAAAAAACTTAAAGAATCAATTATCGCAGTGGGCCAAATTGGATGCATCAATTCTTCGAAACTTAATTAATTCAAATTGCAGGACGAATATTGAAGGTTATTAACAGTAATGGAGGACATATTTAGGTATATTTAAAAAAAAGTCCGGGGACTTAACCCTATAAAAAACTTTATATTCTAGAATCATCAGTTCACTTATTTCGTTCTGAAAAATATAAATATAATTTTGAAAATTTGTATTATGACTTCATCAAATTTTCAAAGACTGGATTTTTGAATTGCTATTTCGTCAAGTTAAAAAAAAATTTGAAAATTTTTCCCGCGTTAGTTTGTATCAAGGAATATAAGATGGTAAGGTGACTTATTTCGCATACCTTATGTATTTTGTTTGTGTAAATCGCCAAACTTTAGAAAACTCTCCCCTCAAACTATCGCCAAACTCTCTTTCTGACGATAGAGATAAGGAACCTGACAAAATGTTTGCAGGGTGGCTGTTAAAAGAGAGCTCGGATAGGACAAAGACGTAAGGCGATTGATTCATCGGAGTGTGCGTGTAAAGTTGTGTAGGCAAGGGCTGATACACAAAGTTTGGCAGCAGAAGAGAGGATCATTTGGGCTGGAGCTGGTTGCATCAACGGAGCAAGGGCTGGTCCACGGAGTCTTGGCAGCAGCCGTAGACGATCAATTGGTACAGAGTGGTGGACACCAGTGAGACGGCAAAACATTGTGTAGAAGGAAACTAGATCTTAGCTAAGACGGTGGCAGAGTCAACCCAAATTTGTAACAGAGCGTTGGCTGAAAATCAAACGGAGAAGCAGAAATTTTGTATATATTCGGAGGCATAATTTTTTGTTGCTTGTTAACAGGGAATGCAAACTAAAAAATTAACATTTTCGTAGAATTTAAGACATAGTGTTGGAAAACAACAGAATTGTACGCTGTTACGTTAACAGGGGCCGGTTTGAGGGGAATTAGATTTAAGTCCAAAGTTTTGTGTTTATATAAATTTATTTCTGCAGGTAATCGTTGCTCGGTAAAATGGGGAGAAAAAAGATCCTGGCATTGCGCGTTGACGAGCTCCGTTTAAAATTGTTCGCATTGCAATTGAATACGACCGGACTTAAAGCAGAACTATAGAAACAGTTACTCGCTCATAGTGGCTTTTAGGAAAACGGAGAGTTAGAGACGGGTAAAAATGCAGGCGAGGATTATAAATCAGTATCTTCCGAAGGATCTGCTAGATCAGAGGATCCAAATGGGCATTGGCATGAGGACACAGGTTCACACTTAAAGATGTGGAGGGTAGAGTATCACAATTTTCTGGATCGAGTTCCCCGAACATCAGTCTGTGGATAGGAGAACTATAAGATTGTGCATTGACGGTAGAATGGAATCAGTTACAGTTGTTCGTGTATGGAAAACTGTTGCTTTGTGTGGCGGCCAAAATGTTTGTGCGGAGCCAAAGGGATATTCTATATTGGAAAAGTCTAAAAGCTGCATTGTTAGATGAGTTTGGAGTAAAATTGTCCTCTGCAGAAGTACATCGCAGGTTAGGTAAGAGACAGCTACGTAAGGGAGAATCGTTGCACGAGTTTTTGTATTTTTTAATGGAAATAGCTTAGCCAATTGAATTGGAAGAGGAAAGCTTAATCGAATATTTTGTAGAAGGTATTCCAGATACTAGGGCTAATTAAGCATTGATGTGCCAAGCAAGAAATCTCAAAGATCAAAAAGTTGTGAAAATCGTTAAGCAAAGTTTAAGTTATATTAACTCAATATTTGTTAATTTTAACCAACTCGGTGAATAAACAATTATCTCATTTAAAAACAACCGCGTCTTCGATCTATTGGAAAAAAGGACACCTTTGTGGGAAAGATTTTCCATGAAACACGTAAAGAACCAGAAGAAAAGTTATAACAATTGCAACTCCAAAGCAGAGTATTCTCACACTAACTCATCTTCTGGCCACTCAATTTGAATTCATCATGAATGAATCATGAGATATCTTGCCATATCTCGTCAATATTCGTTCTGGCTACTTAAAAAATAACACCATCTTTGCTAGCCCTAACTGTGGACGTGACACAAGTAAAACATCAGGATTTGATGGACCAAACTGCAAGTCGAATTATAGAGCGTACAACTCGAGGTGCGGTAAAAAAGAAAGAAAGGATTGCAGCACAAAAAGTTGAAGAATCAAGACGAATGAAAGACAAACGAAAGATGTATGGGAAAACTTATGACACAATTTGTTTCTCTTTTTCTTTTCCGAAGTAAAATGTAGGCTTCTACAACAGTTTGAATAAATTTTTGCTGAAAATTGATTGATTTACCTGACAAAAGAATACAAAATTATGAAAAACGGAAAACGGAAAATCAAACACACACAAAAATAATACAATTAGTGGGGCTCAATGGGGCCTCAATAAATTGTATCCACTGTGCATGTGTGTGTTTTATGAGTTTTTCGTTTTAATTTCCTCTTGTTAATGGGAAAAGCGTTCTCTCCCACACACACACACACACACACAGGCATACTAAATATGAATTTGATACGAAAAATGCAATTAAAATGTATGAAAAGGAAAGAAGCGAAGACGTGCACACACACATACACACACACAGTCACACACACGAAGCCATTCATTCATGCAAAACATCAAAGCTTTTGCACTTGGCTAGCGCATTTGCCATTTTGCATAGCATACTTTTTGGGGCCTACCCAAAAAGGAAATGAAAACAAAAATGAATATACTTAATAATAATAAAAAAGTTGAGCATTTTCAATCGAAATACAAATGAAATTAAATGTGTGAGTGTGTGCGTGTGGTTCATTAGCAGCCAAGAAGCCACTTCAAAAGCAATGAAAAGAAGAGAAAAAAAATACCTCGGGGCCAAAACAAACAATACCAACTGAAAAAGCAACCTTCTCCCATCCCCTTTGCCACTCTCGGCGCTTGACTTTCCCTTCAATTCCGACGCCTTCGAAATTTGCCAAGTCAAAAAGTGGTAGCTTCTCTGCGCCATCCTTCCTCTATTCGGGCAAAACTTGTACGCGACTTAACCGAGGAGTTCATAAACAGTTGACAACAACAACAATTGCGGGTGCGGTCCTTGCCGGTCCTTTCACATGCGATTTCCTTATTGTTTGCCATTATGTGATTTGCTGTTGCAACTGCCACGCCCCCCGTTTGGCCACCGTTTGCCAGCTTCTTTCAATATTCTTGCAGAAAGCCACTTCCGAGTGCCGTTTATGTTGGAACCAGGCAATAGTTCGTCTCCTCCTCCTCCTCCTCCTCCTGCTACATTTTCATTGCATTGTTAAGCAGCAGCTGCTTTTGTTGTTACACATTTTTATTAGCGGAAATCAATCCAAAGGGGGTAAGATTACATTGTCAAAACGCGGCTAAAACCACACACAAAAGCCAAATCCCTAAGTAAATGGTTAAAAGGGCAAACGGTGAATTCGATTAGGAAACTGGGGAAAGAAGGGAGTGACTAAAGTCACAAACTAACAATCTAAACAAAAATCGATTCGTTTTCTAATGTTTGCGAATGAAGAGAAAGTTAACTGAAAGAACTAAAGTATATTTGGGGAATTCTTAAGACAGTGCAAAGCTTCTTCTAGAGAAGCAAGTGGATCTATCAAAGCCACGGTCAGTGGATATGGACTGCTTTAGTACTTGTGCATATCAAACACCACAAAAACATCTTAAAATCCCATCACCGCATTGACTGTACTTTAATATTATTCCTACAGAGGCACATTGACAGGCCTGCCATTGCATTCTGAAAATACACTAAGAAGCTTATCATTAACTCCGGCCTCCTCCACATTTAGGTTTTTGCACATCTCGTAAACATCGCATTTCCCATGCCATAAACACCGCCTATCACTGCATTTCCCATAACATACACAACCCAGCCATCGTACCTCGTCTAGCACTGTACTTCAATATCTTAAACACCGCCCACTAACTCTTTTGGTATCGTTAAGATAACATACATACGCCTACTTTTGCAGTTTCAATATCACAAACAGCTTGCACTGCGGCATAATGTACTATATGTTTCAAACATTGCCCAGACATCTGACAATGACAGAGTTCTGCCCTCAATAACCTCTCAGTAGTTTCTCCACAACCTCCTCACTCATGAAAAACGTAACTGTGAGAGCGGGTTGAACGCTATTCTCTTAAAGTTTGCTTGCCCTCTCTGCTCCAATACTTATCCTCACTCTCCCCAGGGGCGCAGAGCTCAACGTGTTCTGTCGAAAGTATGCATTCCCTTCAGTACGTCTCAGTAATGAATCGGAGCTGAATCAGCCCTGATTTGAAAGGGCTGGTACTGAAATCATGGCTGCCTTTTCATGCATTTCACCCATGAATTTAACACTGACAGGGCTTTCTACGTCATGACCTTCTTTTCTTTCAGGCATGATTTCAGTACTGAACTCATGGGTTAGTTTCGTGGGTAGTACTGAAAAGAGTACTGAAATCAGTCATAAATTGGAGCAATTTCTACTTCTCAGGTTGCCAGTGTTGCCAACGGCTCTACTCAAAAAAAGGACGGTTGAACCCAGAAAAAGACAGAAAACGAACAGGTTTTTTTTTGAAAGGATAAAAAAACGGGACAAACAATGATTCCTATTAATGTGAATATCAAAAAGTTTACAGTTGGTGACCTTTCTAAATTGTGGAAATTTGAGTTTAGCTGGCTCAAAGTCAAATGAAACACACAGTTGTGTATGCTGCTTTTCCGATATATTTCGGTTGCTCACCATCATCTTTAGGGACAATTATTTGACACGTCTCTGCCGTCTGACGTGGAGTTATGAAATTTTTGATCACATTCGAGTCTTTTTCGAGTCCTCTGTCTGATTAAAATAGTCATAATTGCGCTCATTTTCTGATCATAAATGATACTTTGGTCGGGAGTAAATGGTACCCTATCAGCGACTCTTCTTGAAGAGTCGTTTATAATCCGTTTTAGTGATCAGTTTCGACTCATTTTCGAGTCATATTTCCAATCATTTACGAGTCTTTTATGTCATTTTTTAACAAATCCCATTTTGAGCATAAGTATGACTCATTTTCGAGTCTTCCTTAGATCGCACATGAAAAAAATCTCTTATTAATCATCAAAAGGGCTCGAAAATGACACTACAAGGTGGTTCTTGCTAAAATGATCTTCCAAATGCTAGGTGGGGAATATCTTTGTTTTCTTTTAATTCATATGGAGAGTGGTATTATCAGTATCAATTCCGTGTGCATATGTTCCAATTAACCGAAGACATTGCTAGTGCCGCCTCCTGACGACATGCTGCTAAGGTTGAAAGTGGCTGAAACATAGTTTTGTTTACCTGTGCGAAGGGCACTGCATTTTGCATGTGTTTCTATGGTCAATCTTTAGATTTAAACTGCAATTGCAGTATTTACAATGTCTCCGAATCGGGATAATTAGCATCTCGGCAAATCCAATTCTTTAATACAGATTCTTTTAACCAAAATTCGCGAAATTTTTGATTGTAAACGTCTTTCGGCATGTTGAAACTTTAAAGCGCAATGAACTGATATTCGATACGCCTGATTTCGATTACACACAAATAAAATAGGGTTGCATCGCTTTGAAAAATGATAATCGAAGGCGGAAAATCAATATGAAAGCGATGCCACATAGTTGAAATTGATAAAAAGATTTGGAACAATCAAAAATGCTTGAATAAAAGATATAGCAAAATAAAAATGGCATTTATGCCGGATAGGGGACGTTTCACAATTTTAGCGGAAATCGCAGACTAAAAAAGGACAGATCTTTCCGCAAAAAGGACAAATTGGCAACACAGATCAGTAGACATCGGATTTTGCATATTTTGAACTGTATGTCCGATTTAAGTTCTGATTGCATACATCGTATTTTTATTGATCAATGATCTAGGTCCGCTAAAAACAATTTTGCATAAAAAAATTTGCAAAACATTTTCTGATTTTGTTGCAAATCTGTTTGAACTTGTATACAATCGTCATCAATTCAACTTGTAATCAATTAAAATGCCGAAAATGAGTGATAAAAGCACACTTTTAAATCAAAAATGTCTAAGAGATTTGCCATCAAACTGTTTTGCAATACATATTTACATAGCAGGCACATTGCGTGCGTTGCTGCGAGCAGGGGCGTAGCTGGTCATAACGACAAAATAAATTACCCCCACCGGATCGGAAGGCGTTTCTTCTATTTACTCTTTTTGTTTTCCTTTCTATCCCCATTATTTTGTATCATTTTATATTCTATTATATTGTAGTTGTGTCTTTTAGACGAAGCTGCAATTAAAATAAAATAAATAAAAACAAGAAAGAAAGTCGGTCAAGCCCGACTATAACATACTCTGTACCCTTACACTCGCATTTGCTCAGGAGTCAAACGGCCAGTTAACACCCCGCGCACAACGCGGTGCGCTCTCTAAAATTCTCTCTCTCTCTCTCTTTCTCTCTCGCACTAAGATTGCCTGTGTTGAACGGTTAGGGTATGTTGCTGTGGTTGTTGGTGGGGGGGTGGGTTGTGTTAACTGGACGTTTTTTGCCCATAACTTGAGTATCGTTCATCCGATCTTTATCATTCCTTCAGCAAATCGATAAATAATTTTGTTTTCAAGGTATCTCTAGAAGGAACGAACGATCTATCTCCAAAACTGTAGGAGATATGAAGTTTTTTCCAAATTGCGGGGGCGGGAGGGGGCGTGGCAAAAATTGAAAATAAACTTGATCTGCCTGCAAGTAAAAGAAATATATGTCCCATACATGTCAAACCTCTATCTCTTACCATCTCTGAGATCTCTTCGTTCATACGGACGGACAGACGGACAGACGGACGGACGGACAGACGGACATGGCTATATCGACTCGGCTGTTGATGCTGATCAAGAATATATATACTTTATAGGGTCGGAAACGATTCCTTCTCCCTGTTACATACTTTTGCACAAACTTAATTTACTCTATGTACCTTCGGTACAGAGTATAAAAATGGATGAACCATGCTTTTAAATTTAAAAGTACCTTTATTGTACCTTTACTTTTACCAAGTTACTGGAAATTCTAGATACCTTTTACCATACCTAGGTATATTTTTTGAAATTTACCTTGTACCTTACGTAGGTAAGAAAATTTGGTACCATTCCAATAGCTGTAAACACCGCTTGTCAGCACTTTTTTTTACCATCGTAACCAATATCAACTTCCATATATTCAGTATTATAAATGCTGCCCTAAATATAGTAAACAGCGCCTTTTAATAGATTTTCCACATCATAAACATTGCTCTCTCGCATGTTGTTCAAAGATATTTGAACAGAGCAATTTGAGCACAACCTGCGTTTGGGACTCAAGTGCAAGGCGCATAAAAATAGATAAGTAACTAAAAAACCCTTCAAAAAAAGGGCCACAACTGGTTTCAATAAGATAGAAATCCAAGCAGCCTACAACCATGTGATATGTCAGGTGGTTGCTTGGAGGTAGAAAAAAAATGTATAAAAAGGAAAATTCCAAGTCTTAATAAAACATTCAGCTTCTAGAAACGGAGTGTTTCTACACATGTGTTTAATAGCGCATCACTAATGTGGTAGGCGCCGCCATTCACTCGCACTCTCCATGGTATTAAAACCGCAAAAACTGCCTTCTACGACATTTGAATTTCGCCTTGCCTTCCAACACATTTTCAATAATGAACACACCACAATTTCAGTATAGTACATACCGCCTATCACATTACATTTTAGGCTTTTTTGCATTTCCAAAAGAAAACCATATTTTGTAGAGTTCAATCAGTTCCTTAATACACATCCCCTGATACGCAAAACACCTCAATCCAGTATCGAATACATAAGTGAGTCCTAAATA
The DNA here is from genome assembly GCA_037044535.1 of Lordiphosa magnipectinata. Lineage (NCBI taxonomy): Eukaryota > Metazoa > Arthropoda > Insecta > Diptera > Drosophilidae > Lordiphosa > Lordiphosa magnipectinata. The sequence continues at coordinate 16,388 of JBAMBO010001090.1, forward strand.
GGTCCTTGTATTAGTTGCTATACAAATTTTAGCAAGTACTCTCGTATATGTTCTCCTATACTCATTTAGCTGCATTTGCCTGAACAGTAAGGGGGCAGAAGAGACTTCAAAAAATTCGCTCTTGTCGCGAGCGCTAAAGTTTATTGCACCATATTTTCTCATACACAGACAGGACATGGGAGGCACACACACACACATGCACACACACTATGCAATTTTTATCACACAAGCAACGAAAATATTTGTGCAGCTCCTTTTTGCCGTGCCAAAAACTTGGCTGGCAACTTTTAATATACAGATACCCTAACAAAACACAAAAATCAAACAAAGGGCTTGATATGAAAAAGAAAATTGAAAAACGAATTTCGAATCAATTTTAAGAATCAGAGTGCAAAAGTAACTGGAACTGTGTACCATATGTTTTGAACATTACATTTAGTACCAATTTTATACTATTAATTTTGCTCAAAAGTTGTCCAATCATTGAGTCATTAATTTCCCATTATATATGCCATATATATTCTTGATCAAAACATCTGTATGTCTCTTTCTTAGTTTTAACGCCCTCAATTTGATATTTAACACATATTCTTCTTTTTTTTTCTGCGCTCTGAGAATATATCGGAACCCTTCGGATCGAATGACTATATCTTATAGTTGGCAAAGGACCGATTGGTATATGCTTTCTAACAGTTCGTTTGCTTATATCCTAAAGCTTTCATAGAAAATATTTGGGAAAATGGGCCCTAAGTAGAAAAAACTTTGAAGCGAGTCAACTTTCTATCAATATTAACCAAAATACTGGGTAACACCCAGGTTCGTATCTTTATAGTGAGCTCTATTTAGCTTTGGCAACGAAATGTTCGGCAAAATTTCATCAAGAGTCGACGACAGAACGTTGTCGGTATCCTTTCGGGCTATATACGTTGCCACACACACACACACACATACCAGTTTACACACTTTGAAAAATGGCCGGCAATGAGGTGAAGCAAGGGTCTCTGGCTATGCCAGGGGATTGTGGGAGGTGGAGATGGAGTAGAGATTGCAGTTTGGTCGCATTGCGACAATTAAAACACACACACAGACGCCCACACACCCTCCCCCTCCCCCCCCTGCACTCCGGTGCGGCGTTTGAGTAAGCCTATGAAAAAAAGGAAAAGGGCCGAGTGGAGGGCAGAGCAAAGAAATGGCGCTAAATGCGTGCAACTAGCCAGCATAAATGGGCCAGAGAGACAGGTCTGAAGAAGGGCAAATGTATTTTCTTTTTTTTTTTTTTTGCAAATTTTTGATTGATTTCTAATTGTATTTGGGCCATTGTCCTTGTACTGACGCTTTCAATTAATCTTCAGTAGCACAAATTGCATTCACATTGACGAGGCTGGGGCTGGATTAACACTTGTAAATCACAGCATCAGGAACTTTGCCCGTTTCCCCAAAGTAGAGCCTGAGCACATAATGGCCATTTGGTGTTCAATGCAGCAGCTTAACACGCGACAATTGGGCCAAAAGGATTGATGATGCTTGCTGGACCAATTAACATGTTTCGGCTCCTCTTGGCCCTCAACAGGTGCTTAGCTTTAATCCCCTTCCTCCTTTTTTTTTTTTTTTGATTAACAATAACTTATGTTGTGCAATAAACAATGTCTGGAGGAGAGCAAAGGACTTTGTGCGCAGGATTACCTCAATTCCCGCCTACAAGCATGTTTGTTACTTCTTTTGTTTGGCGTAACACTGAGCTGAGCTGTTTGTGCTGCAGCTTCAGCTTCGGCTTTCGAGTTGAGTCCCCGCTGGCGCTTTATGAGCTCACCTAATAAAATCTACACACAAACACACACACACACACACACACACACACACATGCTTGTCAGAGAAAATGTTACAAATTTCGCCTCAAGTTGTCTTTGTTTCTAAGCCCTTTGCCAGTCCCAGGAATCCAAATGTTTGCCATTTTGCCTTGATTATTATCATTATTATTATGCTTGGCTTTTGTGTTTTTGTTCCTCTAATTCGCACTTCCTCTGCCCATCCTCCCCTCCTTCCAAAATAAAAAGAAAAAAACATAACTCGCAACTCTGCCTACAACTTTTCTTTTGGTGCTTGCGGTTTTGCGTGTAATGATGTAATCGGTTGGGCTAAGGCCCTCGTAAGTCGATAATTAGGACCTTGTCTTGTGGTGTCCTTGTTGTCCTGTAAGGTTTTACAACACAAGTGGAACGAGCGCAAGCTCCAAGAGCTCATTAAGGCTCCATCGATTTGGTAATTGAATAGTTTTAAGTTACACAATTTCGTTGCTGGGTTCCTTAAAAGCTGAAATTTCAATCAGTTACAAAACATTGGTAAAAGACTCATTTTTAGCTACCGAACCGAGTTAAATATAGTAATAATGTTTGTAACGCATACACAGAAAAAAAAAGATCACGATATTTAGTATCAATCTGGTATTTTGTAGTATTAAATCGACCTTCATCTGAACAATACCCAGGTGATATGTTCGAATATATCACTTAGACATTTCAAACACATCAAAATGATATTTTTTCAGATCAACAATTTGATATTCTTTAATATCAATGACATATTATTATAGTATCAAAGTTATATTTTCAAAATATCTGTAGGACATGGTTTTAGTATCAAAGAAATATTTTTAAAATATTAAAAGGGTATTATTGTAGTACCAATGCTATATTTTTATAATATCAAAGCCATATTTTTATTACAATATTACAATTATTATGAGAATTATCTTTCTGGAAAAATCTGCTCTTTGTCGCTGGAAGAAATGTAATTAAGGCGGTCGAAGTTAAATCCACACTCTTGAAAAATTGTAAAATTAATATATTGAGATGAATAATTATTTCAAAACAAAACTTACCAATTAACTTTTCGTACACCAATTTTTCAATGTTTAGTTTTTGTATCAGCTCATGGAGTTGGATGTCTTCCATTTTAATCTGAAAGTTATCAATCTGTACGAAATCTGTCGAAAGCAAAGGCTGAGCATGCGATTTTTTGTTCTGCCCTTGAACGTCAAACAGCACACAAGCAAACATACATGCATATGCAAACATGCGTACATTTGCTGTATCTCTTTGACTTGAGAAACTCTGTGTGCCTGTTTCTACTTTCAGAAGTTCGATGTCTACTTTGATCTGAAATCATATCACTAGGGCATTTTTCATATCACTTTGATCATTCACACTTCCATATAATATTTTTAGTATCAATGTAGTACTACAGGTTCATATTGATATGAAATAGGTTCACTTTTATATGAAAATATTGATATTACTGATTTTGTATTGAGATACCTGCTATTATTTTTTTCTGCGTAGAAGGAGGCTTCTTCGACCACATAAAATATATATATTCTTGATCAGCATGACGAGCGGAGTTGATGTAGCCTTATCCGTCTGTTTCTATGCTTTTTCCATGTCAATTTTACTTTTGCTTTGCACATTTGTCGGAACCTGCCAGACCCGATGACCTTAGTCTAAGAACGCACAGATCTCAGAGATGGTAAGAGATAGAGGTTTGACATGTATGGGACATACACAGCTTGTACTTGCAGGCAGATCAAGTTAATTTTCCATTTTTGTCACGACCCCTCCCGCCCCCGCAATTTTCAAAAATCATCATATCTCCCACAGTTTTGTAGATAGATGGCTTGTACCTTTTAAAGATATTTAGTAATCAAGATTATCTATCGATTTGCCGAAGGAATAATAAAGATCGGATGAACGATAGTCGAGTTATAAGGAAAACAAACAATTATGCTGGGTAGCACCGGCCGACACGGCGATGGGCAGCACTTTACACACACTTTATGGCTGTCTTGCCACTTTGTGTGGCTTCAAACTTAAATTGATGAGATATATACAAACTTTGCTGAGTACAGAATATGTTATAGTCGGGCTTGTCCGACTTTCTTTCTTGTTTAAACTTTAGTTCAATTGAACCCACCGGATCGGATGTCTGTATCTGAAAGCTGCCATAGCAGCTATAAGATCGGTCGCAAAATGAGTCTTAGTAAGACAACATTTTTTGTTTTCAATCTTAGCGTACTTAACTAGCACTCGCATGGATATAAAACATTCTGCACAGACAAAGTTAGCCTTCTCGTTTTAAATACTAAAGCAAATTTAAGGGCTGCATACGCTCTGTTTGATACGTGAGACACAGCCGGTATGGTTTCGATGGATTTCTTGAGTTTGCTTCGGTGAATCCGGCCTGGGCCACTTGCACGCACAGTTGCTCGGTCAGTGTGTTGAGAGGAAACTGTTTTGCTATCTGCATAAATGCTTTCTGGGATTTCCTAATGTTGTTAGAGCCAAAATCAATAGCTATGGCTTCATGGATGTCGCAGGCATGGATCACATCATGTCGCGCTTTGGAATCTTAACAATCAGCCAGCTTGGAAGGCGGCTCATTTATGCCAATATAGGCGTTGGCACGCTTCTCCGAAGTTTTCTCCTTACGTACGGCTAGCTGTGGATAAAAGACGATGCTACCGTCTGGGTCGACTACATAACAAGGCTCAACAGTAAGCTTCGGGGCACAATGCTCGAAGAAGAAATAGATAATGGTATCATCCAGTACCACCTTGGCCTTGGTTAGATCCGAGCACGTTCTTGGTCTTAAGCGAGAACTTCGAATGTTCACCATTAATGATGGGCGGCAGTGAGAGAACCACTCGATTGGCATCATAGATCACTGGATAGACGGAAGAGTCACGAATGATGGGCAAATATTGCTAGACAACGAGCAATATATTTCCAGTTATCAAGGATTTCAGAAAAAGCTGGAAAATATTTAGATTCTTCTTATCTACTTATCTTTACGGCTAAGGGTACGACTGGGGGTCCAACATTTAAGGCAACCAAAATGGTGTCCAAGCATTGATATGCGAAAAACAACCCTTTGCATTCTATACTCATTGTTTCAATCATACGTCAAGTTTATGTGCCCCAAAAGCCTGCGAAGTTTGGGATATCCGAAACAAGCTAGGAACAGTTTCTTCAGTGACAAATTTTTAAACACAGTCTGCTAAAAGAAGGCAACTTTTGCAAGATGAAATGGAAACTGAAGCTCTTTGAAACTCTTCGTGGGGTCGAAAAACATGAATGTGTGAAAGAAACTTACTGATGAAATGGGACTTGAGTTTAAAATTCATCGCTTAAATGGTCGCCAAAAAAATAGCAACAACATGTCGCTTTTGGGATGCTTTCGCTCATTTGTCTCACTTTGTACACTTTCGATGTACGATGGTACAGGCTCTTGATGACATATTGCACTTTTTTACTACCCTTTTGTGGATTTCATAATCTTTTTGGGTTTGAGATTCAAAGTAAAATTTCTTGACATTCTGGCTCTAGAGGGTTTGATTCCAGCAAATCATACCAAGCACACAGTTCAAAAAATTATAGAATCATCAAAAGTTTATGAGGACTTGAATAATTGCAGCGAAAAGAGCTGACACAAAAAAATTATTTTGTGGCACAAGAGTTGTGAGAACTCAGAGTTGAAAAAGCCCATACTGCACTCGAGCAGCTCCTGAGTTTGGTTAAGTGGTTTGAATTTGATTTTCTCTGGCGCCAAGTCCTCGTAGCTGAATATGTGCCTGTAATATGTCCAATAATAGTAAATGCTGTCAAACAAATTTGCAAAATTTTATAACAATCGGGTGACTATATGTTCATAACTGAACATGTGTTCATAACTGAACATGTGACCCTCGCACTCAACATCAGAAGACGTTACAAAAATATGATCCCATGAAAAAGGACCACATCCGAGGTAACACTAGATCCGTGACCATCCGTTCCCACGCCTACAAGCAAATGTGTGCAAGAGGGGAAATACATTACAAGAAAGGATAAATATAAACACATATTGTACTTAGTAAGCAAAAGCAACACCACACTATATTTAAATAGACAAGTAAGATAATCAAGAAAGAGATGTAATACAATCTAACAACTGAGTATATAAGACACAAATGTATCACATGTACTAGATGAGGACAAGTAGATTTAGAATAACAGTTGTCTCATGTATTAGGTATATAAGCTTAAACTACAAAAACCCACAACCGAACCTTAATAAAAATCAGTTCCTAACAAGTAACGCGATTGTGTAATTTAGTTAGGGATTCGGCGAATGTGCGGATACTTCGACTGAGTGACTGAGCTGTACGAGCGGCTCTTTAACTTAGAAGAATAAGTTGCACACTATATTTTATAGCTGCCATAGAGCCGATCGGTCAGAAAATGGATCTTAGTAAGAAAAACTTGTTTGTTTTAAATTTTATCGCTCTTAAACTTGAGGATTGTTAATTTGATATGCTTTTAATCAGATTCGTGAAATTTGGTCGAAATCGGATGATCGCACATTGGGCGAAATGACCAATTTAGCGAAACGAAATTAATATCTTTCAAAGTAAATGAGATAATCGCAATCTGCTTTGTTTCTTCCTAAAGGTAGGAATAAAATCAATATACAATATTAAAAAAAATGTTTTTAATTCAATTTTTTGTGTTTTAAATTTAAAAATAAAAATTTTCTTTTTAAATTTCAAAAAGATTGCCCCACTTTTTTTAAGTTGGAATAAAAGAAATTAAAATATAAAAAAAATTCTTAACATTTTTTTTCAATTTTTAATTTTAAGTTATTTTTTTAAATTTTTCGGTTACATTTTGAGTCAGAAACGTTAGATGGAGTCAAGCAAGGTATGAATCGAAAGGTTATTGAATTTCCAATAATCGCGTAGAACATTGTTTTTAAATCGGTAAAGTAGTTTGAAAACAAACAGCAAAAATATTTGAAAAAAAAATTTTTTTCAAATAAAACCGCTCGAAATTTCTTTTTTAAACATCTAGAAAAAATATTAAAAATAGAACAAAATTATTTGTTTTTTTCTTCTTAAGAATCGCACTTTTTCGAAGAAAACAAGGTGTTAATAAAGAAAATCTATGGATAAACACCGAATTGATATTCGATGATCGCAATACATCATAGATTGGAAGAGGCCATTGGTAAAATCTTGCAATTTTTTTTCAGATTTCAATACGCTCCAGATTACTTCAGGTTTTTTTATATAAAACTGTATCAAAAAATAGTTTTAAAAAGCCAAAAATTTCTTTTTGGGGATATATTCGTTGAGCAAAACTAAAACAAGAATGCAAATGTCACAGTTTAAGAACGCTTACATAAAAATCTAAAAAAAATTTAACTAAAACCCATTTTCCAACAGATAAACATTCGACCAAATTTCGCAAATCTTTTTGAAAACATATCAAATTAACAAACGCCGAGTTTAAGAACGATAAAATTGAAAACAAAAAAGTTTTTCTCACTAAGACTCAATTTCCGACCGATCGGCCCTATGGCAGCCTTAAGATATAGTCATCAGATTTCGACCCAATTTTGCGAATCTATTTGAAAGCATATAAAATCAGTCATCAGCGAGTTTAAGGACGCTAACATAAAAAACAAAAACATGTCTAACTACGAATCATTTTTGACCGATCGGTCATATGGCAACCATAAGATATAGTCACGCGATGTCAATCAACTTTTTCAAATTAGTTTGAAAGCGTTTAATATTAATAATCACCGACCTTAAGAACGATTTACTTGAAAACAAAAAAGTTATTTTCCCCAAGACCCATTTTCCGACCGATCGGTCTTATGGCAGCTATAAGATATAGTCATCCGATTTTGACCAAAATTTGCAAGTTTGTTTGAAAGCATATAATATTAATAATCGCAGAGCTTGAGGACGCTAACAGTTAAAACAAAAAAGTTTTTCTCACTAAGACCCATTTTTTGACCGATGGTTCCTATGGCAGCTATAAGATATAGTCATTCGATCTGGTCGGCGCCGACATATTAGCAGCGTGCAGTAAAAAGAAGACTGTGTGCAAAATTTCTGCTCGATCGCTTTAAAACTGAGAGACTAGTTTTCGTAGAAACAGGCAAACAGACGGACAGACGGACGGACAAAGCTGAATCGACTCAACTCGTCGCCCTGATCAAGAATCTATATAGTTTATGGGGTCGGAAATGAATATTTCTATGCGTTGCAAACTTCTGCGCAAAATTATAATACCCTTTGCAAGGGTATTAAAATGTTTGATTTCGATGCTAACGCTCATAAGCTCTGATATTTCAATACCAGCTTTTGCAAGGGGTGAGTTGGGAAAGTATAAAACTTCATATTCCCAATCTAAACACCATATTTCACGTTCATAGCTTGAATAACTTCTGAGATATCTGAGATATATCTTTCAACCGGCTTAAACCGGATAACTCCGAACCAATACCTTGTCTTACACTCACATTATCAACTTGCAGTCCAATATGCTAGATCACAACTAAAAAAATTATAGAGATGTGGCTTTGAACTAATCGTCAACCGGTTTATCCGGCCATTAAACTAATGTTCAAAACCAAATGTTCAGATCATAGCTTAAATAATAATAGAACCCAGAACTTCTCTACAGAAGTCGCACTTCAACACAAATGGTCAACAATAAGGCTGTAAATCTCTTAAATTCTGCAAAAGGTTCGCTTAGATGGTTCAAACTCTTCGCAAACTAAAGTTTCTGCTCTAACTTTTGACTCTATTATCGATCAAATTCAACTAATCGGGTAAAACTAAAACCTACTCGTCCTTATTTATGTCGAAGAGTAAACAGTTAGTTTACCAAACTACTGGATAAGTTTGTAAAAAGCTATTGACTAAAGTCCAAAGTGCTTGGTCCTTCCTCTATACGAGGTTTGTTTTGTTATTTCCCTCTTTAAAGTCGTTATATGTATGTAAATATGATATACTAAATTGATCTTCTGTAGATAATGCGTCGACCCCTTCAGAACTATACAATCATTTTTTTCCCGCTAAAATATCAAAAAGTTTATATAGAATCTTGAAAGAACTATACAATCATTTTTACCCGCTAAAATATCAAAAAGTTTTTATAGAATCTTGAAAGTAATTTGTTAAACGAACCTTTTTCCAAACAGAAGGGGTTCGGTTCAGGTTTGGAAGGTCATAGACTTAGAAGGTTAGGTTCATGGTACGGTTCGAAAGACTCAAAAAACTTGAAAAGAACTGATACAGCGGGGATCGGTTTTGAACCGTCTTGCAGCCTTGGTCAAAACTAATGTTACATTAGCATCAAAAGTATCGGAAATTGACAAAATAGTAGAGACAAAAGATCAGAAATTTCAAGTAACCAATTAAATACCCACCCCTAAGCGCTGAAGTTGTATAGAGATGTGTAAGTCAATGGAACATCAGCGCTTCCCCACGTATAATGATCCGCTTACAACGCGCTGATTGATGTTCCGAAATCAACGAAATATGTATACCCCTGCAAAGGGTGTCCTATGTGACTTTCAACACCTTGAAATAAGTATCCTGAAAATGAGTAAAAATTTAAACCACGGTTTGGGCTGCAAGTGCGCAATGGGCCACTAAATGCTTACTAATAGCAAATTAAAATTCATATGATTGAATATTTAACAACTTTATTGATTAATCAGCATTTGTTTACTTGGCAAGCTATCAAAAATGTATCTTCTAGCCTGATCTATTTATAGGTATAAATATACATACTTGTACAGACATTTAAGTAGACGTCTATCTACCAAAATGCATTATTCATTCTTGACTTTTCTGTATCTTCAATTTGCAGCCCTGCTTTTTCGCTGCCAACGCATTTGTAATTCAGGTAAGTTGGAAGACATTTTAAATATGCTTTGACTAAGGGGCAGCATGGCGGGAAGTGGCGGTGGTGGGGGTAGGGGGCGGCTCATATCTGGTATACTCATCTGAGACAGCTGTCTTGGCATTTTAAGTAAGCGTTCGTTCGTTCGTTCCTTCGGTCGTCCCTCTTGGTTGGCAATCGACCCAAAAACTTGGTCAATTGGCAATAAAATCAAAAGCGAAAAAAGTTCAAGAGCAACAGCGACCAAGATGACGACGTTGTCGGCGGAAAGTTCTTCGACAAAGTCCAGGCGTGACTGGCATCGGGAAAAGGCGATGGTCGGATGGCGGCGGTCAGAAGTCTGCGAGTTGGTTCATAAAACGCTTTGTACGCTCAAACAGACACAGTAATTGGCGATACAGCAACACACCAGGATACACACACAAACACACACACACAGACACATACGATTGTAGGGACTGTTCCTTATGCTTTGTCCGGGCGGGTCGCTTGTGATACACTTTGTTTTACGTGGCGGTCGTTGGGGTCCAAAAAGAAAACTCTAGTGAAAATGGGAATTAATTTTAGGGATCGACTTGAGGATAGCCTGCAGTGGAGTTTGATATTTGATCGATTGCTAAGCAGCTTCTACTCGTGCTCGGCACTTTTTGTCAGCTGTTAATCTAAGAAGTGACTTCTGTTAACGCACGGTAAGCCGAACTCACTTCTCACTGCTAAACGTATCTCAGGGGACTGTTATGCCATTGTAGTTTGACACTTTTCGTCCACTGTTGAGCTAAGAAGTAGCCACTGTTAATGCACTTTTGGCACGAGAATGTTTTCCCACTGTTTTAAGTTTTTCGTCTACTGCAAAGCTACAAAATGGCTACCGTTTAGACACTGTTAGCCTACGGATTACCGAAACCACTTTATTAAACTGCTAAGCGCTTGTTATAAGAGATTTATGTCACTGTATTTCGTCCGCTGTTAGGCTTAGATCTACTGTTAAGCGAAAAATGGCTACTGTTAGGGCACTGTTAAGCCCACCCACTTGCTAAATGCTAAGCGCTTTTTATTATAGTGTTATAGCACTTTATTTTTTCGCTTTTCGTTCACTGTCAAGCTAAGCTAAGATAGCTGCTGTTAAAGCACTGTTAGGCCTCTGTTAACTCGATTTACTGTTCAACTGGTAATTGCTGCTAGACCATAAAAACTTTTACCCCAATCCTTAACTTCTCTTAGGCATAAACTCGACCAAAAACAAGAGAGCGTAAGTCAAAGTAGGCCTTCAACGACTTTGATTTACCCTTTACTCAGGGGTGCATACTGACATACGGACGTACAGAGGCACGAACGGACCGATCTCTTGACGGACAGGGCTAAATCTACTCCAGTGTACAAATAGAAAGGTGAATTTGTAATTTGTAGTTTCCGAGTTTTTCCAATCTATAATTTTTGTTCTTTCTGTAACCAAACACTGTTAGTGACAGCTGTGCCTGCTTATTCACCTGATTTGGCTCCGTGTGACTTCTGGCTATTCTGAAAACCCTAGAGACCGTCCAGCCAAAGCTACCACGAACCGAAGTCAGTCGTATTTTTACGCAAACGCAAGCCGAACTCATGATTTTGTGAATCGTTGAACACTGAATAGACTGGAGAGAGCTCTCTTGCTCACCAACACAAGCACACTTTTTTGTGCTCTCCATTTGGCCGACGCTGGTGTAGACTGCAAAATTGCTCAGTCGACAACGCTTCGGTCAGAAATTAGTCAGCTGTTCGCTCTCATTTACGCTCTCTGGATACTTTGGTCAGCTGTCCGTCTCCCTCTAACCACTGTGATTTCCTACTGGCACTATAAAGCAGAGTTCCCCAGCGATAGCCCCTGGGGCACGAACATACTCGCCGATTCACACCGAATGCTTGCCGAAGTCATGCATCACTGTGTGTTAGAGAGAGACGCAGTCACATTTTAGAGCTCTCTGCTCGGGGAACCCTGCTCTAAAGTATCTGTTTGAGTACTATCGTTTGGCACCACCAAAATTGAGAGGCATGGTCCATGGTTTTGACTCTATTGAGATGATAAAATCCAAATCGCAGAAGGCTCTGAAGGCCATGCTGAAGGAGGACTTTGCCAATTGTTATGATAACTGAAAAATTCGACTCGTATAACTGTATTGCATCGGAAGGGGATTACTTTGAAGGGAATGTTTTAGATTTTGAATTGGATCACAGTAGTGTATATATACTTTATGTGTTCAAAGATGCTTCCTTCTGCCAGTCATCTTACATTTGCACGAACTTAGTATACCCTTTTTAGTCTCTACAAGTAACGGGTATAAAAATGCCAAGAAGAAAACTTTGGCGGCGTCGCTTTTCATAAACTTTGAGTATTTCTGTTTCTGGCATGCACTTATTTTCTTTATATTTATTTATATTTCGCTCAGCTTCGGCATTCGCTTTGTTCGCCCTTTGCCATCCCTCTGTGTTCTCTGCTTTTTTCGTTTTTTTTCCTCCTTATTGAGTGGCCATCTTCGTGCTCCTTTTTGCTGTTATTTTTTTTCTTTTCGGGTGAAAAATTATTTATAATAAAATACACCAACGAAATTATGAAGAAAATTTCCGTTTCTCTTTTTTGTGGGCGGCGGCGGCGTCGGCGTCGGTTGCTGTACGAAATTTATGTATGTATGTGTGAGTGTGTTTGTGTGGGTGCTCGAAAGTAGCAACTTGCAATTGCATTTCAATGCAATAAGCCAACTGTATTCAACTTGAGTGTGCAATAATCTCATGAAGGATCCCAAAAGAGCCGTCTCCTTCTTTCCGTCTGTCTCTGACTTTAAAATAATATTCGAATATTTAATAATCATCTGACGGGGCTGGGTATGCCGCAGACCAAGGAGACCTCGGTAAGTGCATCATTCTAATGAATTTGCACTTCGTCAGCGACGTTGGTCACAAAGAAGTAATTACCTAATGCAGAAGGGGGGGAAGGAAAGCTGACCACAAAATCAAAGCTGCTTCTACTTCTCGGTTCCACAAACACAAATCAAAAGCCAACCGGCAGACAGATGAGAATGCTGACTAACTGACGGACTGGCTGACAGACTGGCTGACTCACTGGCTGTGCGAGCTGTGAGAGTGTCCCTGGCCAGGCATTTTTCGTGCTAAGCAGGCCGACACCAAAGCCAAATGAGTTCAGCGCCCGCAGCCAGAAACTGAGAAGAGAAGAGAAAAATGCAGTCAAGAGAAGAGTCAAGCCACAAAGCTTCGCTTTTAAGCACTGAGAAAAATGTTTATTGAAATTATTCTCGACAGGAAAGTTAAGAATATGTTTCCTTCGACTGGCTTTGCGCTCTATGCATCAACCTTGCATACACAACATGTTCGCCGTTGAGTTTTATTCAATCCTATTGTTGGCACTCTGTTTATTATTATGTTCGTCTTCATTCCAATCAGTTCGTATGTTTTGTTCGTTTGGCTCAACGACGATTGATTAGAGTGAGTGCCGGCCAAATGGAGAGGACATAAAAAGGGGGCTTGTGTTGGTGAGCAAGAGAGCTCTCTCCAGACTACAACCGTTTTACTTGCAATTCAATGTTAACCGATTCACACAATCATGAGTTCGGCTCGCGTTTGCGTAAAAACACGACTGACTTCGGCTCATGGTAGCTATGGCTGGCCTGGTCTGGAATAAACTATTGCAAAGACGCATAGGCTGTGACGGCGCTGCTGACAGATATGGAAAAAGAGAGAGAGAGAGAGTGCAATGCGCTGAGTTTTGTTCAATTGAACACATAAACGTTCGATCAAAAAATTCTAGCTCAACCTTGCTCAATGCTTTTGCCGGTACGACTCTGATTATGAGTTGAGCTGAGTTTTGTTTATTGATTAAATGTGAGTAAGAATTTTTGTGTATGAGTCAATTAAGAAAAAAGTGATTTTAGCAGTTCTCTGATATGTAAGTACAAACTCTTCTGAGATCTTTACCAATACTGGGGTTTTTCTAACACTTCTCGTAAAAAGTGTACACTAATTAGATCAGCGATGCCCAGCCGTATGCTCTTTGGATACGGTTTGTTTTTGTAATTGCACCAAAGATAGGAAATCAATGATCGTCCCACTCGGGATTGGAACTAGAAGAAGAAGAGAAGAGTTACATGCCGGACGCGAGGTACGTGTATATGCGTCGCGTAAAACAAAAGCCGGTTTTGTTCTCTTCTTTGATTGGTGTTTGCGCGCGCAAGCAAACTGATCAACAACAATTTCATGTGATTTTGTTGTTGCCTTACCCAATTTCATATTGGAATTGCTGATTTTCTTTGTGAGTATTGGTGAGTGCTCTGCCGTATGCTGCTTTTGGGCATGCCTGATTTAGATCTTTAACAACTGTGAACTAAATCAGTGCGTTTTTTTTTCATTTTCTAGACTTGTAAATATTTTTCATCATTGGAATAATATAAATACATGTCGATCAATGCGCATTCGCAGTGAACCTGAGTGAAAAAGGCCGTCATCTTGCAAAGTGCAGACACAGCCACAGCACCAGCATTGTGGTGCAATGTGACATGGAATAAGCTGCCTGCTGCTACATACGGCATGCTAAGTTTCATATATGATCATGACTTTTCGAATAAACATTCATTGTCATTGGGCCCATTCAGCAAATAGTTTCGATTTGTGATTGTCGATTTTACCAGCTGAATGCAGTGATGGCCGATTGCTATTGTTAAATTTGACATTCATGATTTCTGAAAGGAAATTTAACAAAAAGTAAGATTGGTTACCATTTGCTGGATGAGCCTGCCTTAGTGTACATTTTCGCATAACATTTTCTATTAGTGTATGTAAATTTTGAAGTTTAATTGTAGCAGGGATTTTTCTATGATAAACTAGCTGACCCGGCAAACGTTGTTCTGTCATATTAAGTTTTTCTAGTAAATGAATGAATTACCTGTGGCGGGATCACGTTGTTTAATGTTTATGCAATATTCGTCTTGTCCTTTCCAGAAAATTGGCGAATATTGGAGAGCGTCGTATGAACGTTTCTTCTTCGAGTCCCAATTTCTCTCGTCGCTGTGCGGTCGCCAACCATTATTCCAGCTACGCCGTCAACAGCAGACGCATTAAATCTATGCACGTGCTCTCCAGCTGGTGTTTCATCAGAATTGATAACAATAGCGTGATTGTCACTTTGGAATTCGTATGATTTGCATATGTGATTTAAAGAATTTCCATAATTCATTGTGCTCATTCAAAAGGGAGTCCAGCTCGCCGACGATGCGCCAGGCGTTAGGCGAATTGAGGTATCCTCACCCATTAAGTAGATTTGTAAAAATGTATGTGCTTCGTTTAGCATTGGCAGCAATGAGCCTACTTTATGGAACACTTCGCCTTTGATTTTGGAGGCTGAACTAAATTGCTGACCATTTACCGCTGTATTGTGCACTATTTCTCCTGCTCCGAATGAAGACATTTGAAAGCATGAACTAAATCTACGAATGGACTTCAGAAACAGGTTTGAATCTGGATTCGTGCCGATAAGCAAAACATTCAATGGTTCTGGTGGCGCCTAAATTTACGGTAGTTGCACTTTTCCTGATGCGCAACACATCCCGGCGTACTCTTTTCTGAATTTAAGCGCATGGCAATGGATCTTTGTCTATAGCAGGCCTTTCCGATGAGCGGAATATTCGATATCTGTCTCATATTCGAATGCGAGACGAAGGAACGAAGCAGATGTAAATGCTCGATGTACTTGTTGGCGTTGTCGGTCAATTGTTCTGCGTGTGTTAACATCTGTCCGGCGCGCTTGTTTCTGCTCCAATTGTTGTTGTTGACTTTGAAAAACTGGTGCCTCTTGTGATTGAGAAGAACGCAGTTGCGACGTTCTGACACGCGTAATTTCATTTATTTCATGTAATTGTTGATCTGTTCTTACTGCCCTAGCATTTCGCATGTGTGTTGCTGCATTCGTTCGACGGCCCAATTAGCCACCCCTACGTGTTGCTGGCATTGTTAACTGTAACACACACACACACAGATAGGCCAAATTGAAACGATTGATGAAAATCGATATTCCGATAACGATAACGATTTTCACAATAATAAAACACAGAGTGACACTGATAAGCAGCCTGCAGCGTCGTCAATTCAAAAGAATGTTCTTCAGAGGGACACCCAAATCAACTAGCGTTACGAAATGTACTTAAGAACCTATGCTACACCTGCCAAATATATACAAAAAAATTTCATTTCGAAGGAGTTTGCTAACTAACATGTGACACGAGATTTTTATATATATAAAGATAGAATTACTAAAGCCACAATCAATGCCATTCAGCAGAGACTCATCGGCAACCGCTAATTGTAGATCAGTGCTGAATGTGCCCATTGATAATGTTTTAGTATAAAATTAATACTTTTGCGTATCAAATTAATACCCAAAATATCAATTTGATATATTTTAGGTTTACAGTTGCGGCAAAAATAATAGCACTGCGTCATATAAAATTCTTTGATGCAATACATCTTTTGTTTTTTTTGTAATTGGTTTAATAATTTTGTTGTACAGTATAGGCTTACATGTGATCTCTCTGAGAGTAATGTGTTAATGCTCAATTTGCTAACGGTTTTTTCTGTATAAGGCATCTCAGCAAACGAAGTGCAAAACAGAGCGGGTCGCGGAAAGCATTGTAGTGACGAAAAGAGGGAAATCATTAAAAAGCTTATCGAGGAAGGCAACACCTACGCTCAGGTGGGGCAAATCATCGGTTGCTCCAATAAAATGATTAGTAATGCCTTAAATTATAAAAATAAACCAGAAACACGCGGTAGAAAAGTCGCAATGTCTAATTTGCTGGTAAACAGACTGGTTCGCGAGTGCAAGAAGGCCCCCTTTAAGCCGGCTACTGAGCTAAAGAAGGAGCTTAACATATCGGCTTGCATTAGGACAGTTCGGAATCGTTTAAAAGATTATAAATTAAGTGCCCGTAGTCCGAGAAAAGTTCCACTTTTGAATGCGAAGCATGTGGCAAAAAGAATAGAGTTTGCCAAAGAGCACCTGAATTGGCCGGCAGAAAAGTGGAGAAACATCCTATGGTCGGATGAAAGCAAAATCGTGCTATTTGGAGGAAGAGGATCTCGATCCTATGTACGGCGACCCCCCAATTCGGAATACCGCCCGAGTTTCACCTGCAAGACCATAAAACACGGTGGAACGAGTATCATGGTTTGGGCATGCTTTTCTTATTACGGAGTGGGTCCAATACATTGGATAAAAGGTATTATGGATCAACATGTCTATTGCGATATTTTGCAAACAGTGATGCTGCCTTATGCGGAATACGAAATGCCGTTGTTGTGGGTCTTCCAACAGGATAACGACCCTAAACATACCAGCAAGAAAGCTCGTAAGTGGTTTCAAGACAGATCCCTTCACCTAATGGATTGGCCTGCTCAGTCTCCATACTTAAACCCGATAGAGAATCTTTGGTCTGATGTAAAAAAATATGTTTCCAATGCAAAACCAAGGAATAATCAGGAGCTCTGGGCTATCATTCAAGAATCATGGAGCAGTATTCCACGGGAAAGGTGCCAAAATTTGGTCAATTCTATGACCAAACGTTGTGCTGCTGTCATTGCTGCCAAAGGTTTTACAACCAAATATTAATACACTATATCGATGAAGAATACTTCGCGGTTTTTTTTCGTTTTTTTTTCGTTTTCCTAAGTTATTTTTGAAGTAGTGCTATTTTTGTTGCCGCCTAAAATGTTCAACGTTCACATTCTTAATGTAAATATTTTAATTTCATGTTATTATCGACGACACTTGCATTGTATTTCGATAAATTAGAGCCTAAAGTAAAAATAAAAGCCTTAAACAAGTTAAATATATGAATAGTTATTAAACAAATGATCAATAAAGAAAAATGTATGTCATGGTGCTATTATTTTTGCCGCAGCTGTATATTGATATACAAAAAAATGATACTGGTTTCAGTTTCAACTTCAGACAACGCGTATCAAATTGATATTGATACACATTTTGTCAGGTGTTCAAATAAAAGACAATCCAGGCAATTTTGTAGTTACTTCACCTTCCTCCCCTTGCTTTTAAATTTCAAAGTGGGAACGAGTTCAGCTCAATTTTAAGTAAACATTTTGTAGCAATTTGTTGCAAGATCGTTCCTTCGAGTTTTTTCTAAATGTAACATTCTATGGCCGGGTGTAGCTCAGGACCTTCTTGCTGTAAAGCCAATTTTACATTTTACATTCTAATACTCACATGTTTACCAATTTTTGTGCCGCTTTTGCTCTGCGCGAGAAGATTGTGTCTTTTTGGCTGTGCCTGAAAATTGGGTACAGCGAGTGTCTAAATGTCATTACATGCAATTCTTCAATCAAATCGATTTGCTTACTTTAACAAAAAATTTCGCTCAGTGTAGGGCTGCTGTCGCCTGTCACTCGTACAGCCCCTGGGCTGCTAACGAGTGGCGAGTCGAGCAATGATTGCGGTTACTTGTTGGTTTTCATTTCATTTTTCATGCCACTTCTTTGGCAAAAGTTGGCAAAGTCGAGCCAAAATGGGCAAAAACCCTGGGTAAGGTGTTTGGTTTTGTGCCCGGCTGCTGCGGTCTTCCTGCCGACGCGTCGCTGCTGCTGCTTGTTAAGCACTTTAAACAATGTGGCAACTCCTCGCCTGTGGCAGCACATTGTTAGATTTAATTTTGCCACTTGTTTGACCAATGACAGAGCACAAAACGAATCCAGACACGAAAGAAGAAATGCAGACCAACCACCTCAAGAAGTACAATTTGTCAAATGGATTCAGAGTCATTTTGCAACATTGCATAAGCAGCTGGACCGACACTTGACATGGCACTCTGTCCGTCCGCCCCCACTGAGAATCCAATGCTGGCTATCACCTGGGGGAACCGGGGCGGTGTTCGCGTAACGCGTTGATTGTACTGCAAATTGCTTCCCGCATTGCGCAAACGTTGCAACAGCGTAAAATTTAATTTTCCAATTAAATTGCCGAAAGTTTTGCTTTTTTCTCTCTCTTTCCAAAGTGCAAAGTTTTGTTTTTTTTTTCTGCATCAAACTGACATTGGGGAATATTACAAAACTCTCTGCACGCAGCGGGCGCGAGATAAAAACTCGCGCATTTGCCCCACAATTGCATTTGTTTGGGTATCGGTAGCACAAACATGTCCGCCGGAAAAACAAATAAACAACAAAAAAAACCGAAATGCGAAATGCAACAGAAAAAAAAAATATATTTTAACTAGAGGAGAGTGAAATGGTTGTGCAAGAGAGAAAAGCCAAACTAGATGATGTGGCAGGCTGACGTTCGACAATTTGGTTGATTTTCGAAATTTTTTAACGTGGATTTATAATGCATTTGAGACCACTCGTAGAAAATGATGTGGGAAAAGTTTTCAACTATCTCTTTTTTCAAAATCCTCCCACTTAGCTCTGAACCGATTTTCAGCTCTCTAGGCTTAAGCGTTTAGACTGGGCTTTGAATCAACAGTCATAGAGAAAGAAAACTTATTTTGCGAAATGAAAGAAATCGGTCTTGGACTGAACCGAAACAAACCGTACCGCATCGCCAAAGAAAACAGTTCGTTCTTTGATAAGTTTTATAATGTTAAAGCAGATTTTTTAAATGGAAAAATATATATTGATAGTAAAAAAAAATAAAGGAGGAAGACTAGCGCGCACTGAAATGTGGAACCTGGAAGGCGCAGCAATCGAGGTTATTTAGTCATACAATTTAAATAGTCAAATACATTTAGTAGCTGAAAGCAGTGATTGGAAAGGTACTCAATTTTCTTACCTAGGTAAAGTACAAGGTAAACGTCAAAAAATATACCTAGGTAAGGTAAAAGATATCCGGGATTTCCAGTATTTAGGTAAAGGTAAGGGTACAATAAAGGTAATTTTAAATTAAAAAGCATGGTTCATCTATTTTTATTAGAAATGAATATTGAAAACATAACAAACGAGAGCGTAAGTTAAAGTCGGCTCTAACCGACTTCGATATACCCGTTACTCATGGAAACAAATGTTTAATAGCCTTCCTGTATGCCTGAGGTGGGTCAGCCGAAAAGTAGGCAACATTTTTTTAACTCGGCTATTTATTATCCGCCAGATATTAATAGACATTTGTCAATTACTAAATCCAACATAAATCCAAATTCATCACGATAAACAGATCAGACAACAAAACTTTTGAAAACGTATCACCTTTCCTAATAAAAACAAGAAAGAAAGTCGGTCAAGCCCGACTATTACATACTCTGCACCCTTAATGTCGCAGCTCGAATTTGGTCACGAGTCAAACGGCCAGTTAACACACAACGCAAAACGCAGTGCGCTCTCTAAGTCTCTCTCTCTCTCGCTCTCTCTCTCTCTCTCTCTCTCTCTCTCTCTCTCTCTCACTAAGATTGCTTCTGCTGAACGCAATGCTTAGGTTATGGGTGGGGTGGGTGGTGGGTGTTAACTGACCGTTTTTTGCTCATAACTTGAGTATCGTTCATCCGATCTTTATCATTCCTTCAGCAAATCGATAAATAATTTTGAGTACTAGATATCTCTAGAAAGTACGAACCATCTATCATCAAAACTGTAGGAGATATGACGTTTTTTCCAAATTGCGGGGGCGTGAGGGGGCGTGGCAAAAATTGAAAATAAACTTGATCTGCGTGCAGACAATAGGAGTCTACATTTCAAATTTTGTTGCTCTAGCTCTTCTAGTCTCTGAGATCTAGGTGTTCATACAGACAGACGGACGGACGGACGGACGGACAGACGGACAGACGGACAGACGGACAGACGGACAGACGGACAGACGGACATGGCTATATCGAATCGGCTGTTGATGCTGATCAAGAATATATATACTTTATATGGTCGGAAATGATTCCTTCTGGCTGTTACATACATTTGCACGACTTTAGTATACCCTTTTACTCTACGAGTAACGGGTATAAAAAGACGATGGCGGTGGCTTCCAAATAGACACTTCTTGTTTGCTTCACTGGCTTTAGATAACTAAAACTAAGTGGTGAACAGAAGCTTAGCCTAGCTTAAATGTAGGTCACAGAGGTGGAAAGCTCTGTGGTGAAATGCTGTTCTGCTGCCTACTTTCAGGCTTAAACATCCCGGCCCCCTTGCAATGACCCACATTGCAACAAAGGTTGAGATTAGGCCTGGTTGCAGGTTTCGGAAATCGTCCACCCAAAAACTGTGCTTTGCGCCACCGGAAATCCGCCGTGGCTTGCCATGAAGCCCGACTGGATGATGTTTTGATACACATCAGCTCCCAGCACCAAGTGGACCGTTGCAGGAATGTAAAATTTGTCATCAGCTAGCCTGAGGTCGTCGAACTTAGAGACTACGCTCTCAACTCTCGTATGGGGGTTCGGAACCGTAGCTGTGCCTCGATCTTTAGTACGACTTCCAAACGAAAGTCGGCCTTCGTCAAGGATCGGATGACCGTGGTGCAAACCATCTCGTCACCCACACTGGTGGTAGGAAGGCGGAAAGCTTTTGCCAATGACGCGTCAATGCAGCTGACAGGAGAGCAAGGATCAATGAGCGCCTTTGTGTCGAATGTCTTCTCTCCAGTGTCGACCAACACAAGGGCCGTTGGCGTCACAGTGGTGCTTTTGTGTTGCAACAGCATGGCGAGGGAAGGGAGCGGAGCTGACGATCTCGATCGCTGAGGAGAAGTGTCGTGACGTTGAGTTGACGATTGGGATTGCTGGGGTGGAGACATCGATCGGTCACGCTCTCGGATATGGAAAAGCGTATGGTGTTTCTGCTTGCACACCTTGCACATGTCCCCGCTGCGACACGATCGTCCGGAATGTTGGTGGGCCAGACAATTGGAGCAGTACTTGTTTATGAGTACTGCTCGGAGCCTCTTCTCTGCGCTCAGTCGCAGGAATCGGATGCATTTCCGTAGAGGATGGATTCCCCGGCAGACTCGGCAGCGGAAGGACTGTGTTCCTCGGGAACGTCTGCCGTCCAGTGCGTGTGAATTACGTGGGCGAGGTGTCATCGTAAATTTGAAGCTGGATAATAAAACAAAATAGTATAGCGGATTAGTACTGATAATGGAAACGACTAGCATAAGGAGGAAACGAACTGTGTTCGGTTACTGTTGGATGTTGGAATTTTCAATAGGAAGAAGAAGGAGCTTAGCTATTGGCCTTTTGATGACACCACGAGCAGTAAGAATATCTACAACGGGATGGTGGGAGGTTATCTTCCTTGACGATGACCATATCGTTGACCTGAAGATTCCTTGTTGGATGTTGCCACTTGTTGCGTTTGTGCAATTCCTTGAGGTATTCCTCTTTCCAACGTGCACAAAATTGCTGATTGAGAGCCTTGAGACGCTGCCACCTATTTATGATGGACTTTTCGTTCTCTTTTATTTCTGGCTCGGATACGGAAAGCAATGGGCCGCCGATCAGGAAGTGACCGGGAGTTAGCGCTAAAAGGTCAGTCGGATCCTCTGACATGGGGGAAAGAGGTCTAGAGTTAAGACATGCTTCGATCTTTGAAAGCAGAGTGGAAAGCTCTTCAAAGGTATATTTCATGGAAGCGGTGGATTTGTAGAAGAGTGTCTTAAAACTCTTCACTCTAGCTTCCCACAGACCTCCCATATGTGGCGCACTTGGAGGTATAAAACGCCAGGACAATCTGTGGTGGCTGTAAGCGGATGTAACAGATGATTCAAGCGCTTTCAAGAAATCTTGAGAGAGAAGCTTCGCCGCACCTACAAACGTTTTACCGTTGTCGGAGTGGATTCGATGCGGACAACCTCTTCTCGCTACGAATCGAGCAAACGCAGCGGCAACATCTCGGCTATAATGGAATCGTAAATGCGTTCATTTAGCTGTAATAAAATAGTTTAGTTACATTTGTTATAATGAATTTTGTAATGTTTGGAATTCAAGATACTAGGATATTTGAATATAACTACTGCTGATTCTTTGTTTAAGTTATTGGAAACTTTAGATAT
>JBAMBO010001091.1:0-20790 GCA_037044535.1 Lordiphosa magnipectinata
AAAAAAATAAACAATCAGTTTGAAAACAATTTTGTTCCGAATATTGATCGTCACTTCGCGGTTACTCTGCATCCTTTGAATTCCTTCTCCAATAATTTCCTCTATTTCGTTGTCTTCGACAGTTTTGGTTGCACTTTTTAACCTGTTCTCGAAGTCGAAGAACAAATGAATGAAATGATTCGCCGGCATCTGGAGTTATATTCCGAAAAATAGGTCTCTCGAACGCTGGATTCTGCTTCGGCGTAAAATATTCCGTCAGTTTCCGGACAGGAACGCACAGTTAATACATGCACAATGTAAATAACCTTCCACGGCAGGGCTCAAGTTCTGTAACCGACCTCCGCACAGTTCTTGGTGCAGGGCAACTACCCTATGTAAGGCCCAATCTTTTCTCTGCTGTTCGCCCTTCTAGCATAGGCAGCTTTCTTGAAACCTGCACCTCACCTTCCATTGCGAGGCCAAGTTTTCGTAGACAGTGCAATCAGCCTACCTTCGCAAGGCACAGATCTTGGTGCACATTAACTATCCTACACTCAGACAAAAAAACGCCCTAGAATCAAGTAATTCGCCATACTTTTGTCGCCTAGACAAGCTCGCCCTAATTTTTGGAGCATCTTTTTTGTTTCAAAAATGGCGATTTTTTCTTGAAATTAAAAAAAAAATTTCTAAAATCAGAAAAATTTTTCTAAATTATATGGCGAAATTTTAATTATTATTAGAAATTCCATTTCTAAATATTAGATCAAAACTTTCTAATAACTAGAAATTCTAATTTTAAGGGCGAAATTTTATTTAAATTTAGAAATTTCATTTCTTATATGTATCAGGGCTGCAAACCCAGAATTCCGGCTTTTTTTATACTGTGAACCAAGCCCTGAACCGAACCACGAGGACGAAAATAGATGAACCCGAACCCGTTCCGAACCCAAGCTTTTGGTTCGGTTGAAAAAAAAAAGATTATACACATAAAAATTTATTTGGGTACCCTTTTATGTACGTAACAGCAGAGTCGACAATTAGAAGAAATATAACAATGCGGAAAGTCGGTCAAGCCAGACTATGATATACTTTGCACATACGAAAGTGAATATATGTATACACTTTATAGGGTCAGAGAGGGCTTTGTTCTGGCGGTTACATACTTTAGCAAAAACATTCTTTGTACCTTTGGTAAAGAACATAAACAGACTCTATATCAGAATAAACTGGCATAAACTTTTCATCTTATACATATACATATCGAAAAACTTCACTGCCAGCTTGCCATGAAGCTTTGCCCCTACAAACAAAAACCTTATGAGGAACTTCATAAAGTTTGCTTCACCGTGTAAATGCGGACTAACAATGTATCTAGTCGTCAAGTGTATACCTATTGTATTGTTATTTTCAAAATATTGGGAAAAACGTGCAACGAGCCAAGCATCGAAGCAAAACCAATTCCCAAAAACCTCGAACCTCAAATTTCTGAACCTTAACCAATGGTAAATTTTGGCTCGAACCAGCAAACCGGAGGTTCCATTCAGCCCTGATATGTATTAAGGTGCACATATGTATTTAAAAAATTAAGAATCTTTTTTTCTAAATTTTTGGCTAATATTGTTTCCAGCTTAAAAATAACATTTCTTGATTTTCGAATATTATCCTTTTGAAATCTAGAAATATTATATTATTCCTAAATCCGCAAGAGAGCAAAAACAAATGTTATGTGAATATTTATTTTATTATACATATTTCGCCTTCTTATCCTTTTCTTTTCTTAAAAATAACATTTTGTTTTAAGGTAACTGTAACTTCCTAATTTGTATTGTATTGGAGGACAATAGTACAGAGTTTAATCAACTTTAATTCGAAATATTTAAGTTTTTTATAGCACGTCAAGTGACTTCAATTAATTGTATCGAGCTCAACACATACAAAACAAACGTCGTTTTGCACTTTACAAATTTCCTTGATTTCGTTAGCTTCAAATTTTGAATTTTCCGCGGAACACTTTGATTTGCTGTATGATATAGACTCGACCTCAAATGTGAATATTGGAGACACTTTTCAATTACTAAGGACGAAATAATGTTTTTTCTAGAAGACATATTTTTGGCATACGACTTAAGCGTTTTGCGTTTAGCCTCAAACGGAAAGATCCATAAATGTTTCAATGGTTCGGACTCAACGACTATTCTATTATAGTTGTAACATGTCACGTAGGGCAATATGTACAGGGGAGTGGCCCTTGAAGGATAAACCAAGAAGACTAAGCAGATGTCGGCTTCCGTCCGGGGAGGTTCAAAAGTTTCGGAAGGGACATTACTTTACTCCATTAAGGGGGGAGCCTGCTTTAGAAGCTTAAAAAAAATCGATTTTTCCGAGGACTTTTTTGGGAAGGAAAGAAATATTTGATTGAAACGAAACTTTCAGGTTTTATTGTTAAATATTTCAACAGTCTTCTCAAATTTTTTCATTAAAATATATGTCATATTATGCCAGGTACAAGCATATCGCCGAGGCGCCTCGAGTGTGCATGTGTCGTGCGGCGGGAAAGATGCAAAAAAACCCAAAAAAATTTATATTTTCAATGGTATAGCTTCTAGTTAAACCAAGAAAATTGAACAAAAAGTGAGAAATTCAAAAATTTTTCGCAAATTAAAAAAAAATCAATTTTTATACTCTGTACCGAAGGTACATAGAGAAGGAATCATTTCCGACCCTATAAAGTATATTTATTCTTGATCAGCATCAACAGCCGAGTCGATATAGCCATGTCCGTCTGTCCGTCTGTCCGTCTGTCCGTCTGTCTGTCCGTATGAACGAAGAGATCTCAGAGATGGTAAGAGATAGAGGTTTGACTTGTATGGGGCATATATTTCTTATACTTGCAGGCAGATCAAGTTTATTTTCAATTTTGGCCAGCCCCCTCCCGCCCCCGCAATTTGGAAAAAACTTCATATCTCCTACAGTTTTGGAGATAGATCGTTCGTTCCTTCTAGAGATACCTTGTAAATAAAATTATTTATCGATTTGCTGAAGGAATAATTAAGATCGGATGAACGATACTCAAGCTATGGGCAAAAAACGGCCAGTTAACACCACCCACCCCCCCACCAACATCCACAGCAACATACCCTAACCGTTCAACTCAGGTAATCTTAGTGCGAGAGAGAAAGAGAGAGAGAGAGAGAAACGTAGAGAGCGCAACGCGTTGTGCGCCGGGTGGCCTTTTGACTCCTGAGCAAATGCGAGTGTAAGGGTACAGAGTATGTTATAGTCGGGCTTGACCGACTTTCTTTCTTGTTTTTTTTTAAATATTCACTTTAGATTGTTTAAAAAGTAGGTGAATCATAACTTTCTTAAGGTTTTTTAGGTTCAACTAGAAGAGAATTTAATCCCGAATACAATCAATTTTGTCTCGTTTCGATAGGACATTTAATTTTTTCCCTATCTTTCCCGCCAATTAGGAAAAATCGTAAAAATGAAAAACCGAGAAATCGAACGTCAAAGTTTTCGTATATAAAAAATCGTATATAAAAAATCTCGACGCTTGCTCACTATTTCTTCTGTAACTTTAAAAATATTTTGAATTTGCTTCTGAAATTTTAGGGACACATTCTTGGATAGTTTGGGTAGACATTTATGCAAAAAAAAAAAACAAATTCGATTTTTTGAAGCCTCTAAAGCAGGGTCCCCCCTTAATATAAGCATTATTATTAAATCACGTGCAATATAGATCGACAAGATATGCAGAGTGAATACTGAGAAACAACCGAAAACAGACAGACAGAAAAGAACAGCACTAGTTTATTGCACACCGACATAGAAATGTGGCACTGATGTTAGTGTTACCACAATGGCCCACCCCACCACCCTCCTTCCACCTTTGATTGAGTAATCCCTAAAAGAGGATTGATGTCCTCGGTCTCAAATATCCCTTCTTTCTTGCCTAGTCCCAGAAAACTAACGCCTTAGTAAGTTTTCATCGTTATAAATTGCATTTTATTAATAACAATGTTTACTCTCTAACATCTCTAAATAAGGAAGTCATTAAAAATAATGAATTTATGGATTTAAAAATTGTAAAAATAAATGTAGATTAATGCAAAAAAAAAATATAAAAATATATATATAAGAGATATAGCTTCTTATCAATTAAAGTAATATATTAAATCTAACATGTCTCAGGCCAACAAACAAAAATCTTTCATCAAAGTGAGGTATAACAGCAAACAAATTGACTTCCTAAATTTTCATTCTTGCACCACAGTGTTTCTTTTACATGTTTGATTAGTCGAGACACCAACCTCTTAGTTGTGGATCGTATTCTTCAGCAAAGCAATCAAATGACCATATTCTTGTTCTTCTTTAGATCAATTAATTAAATTTACGTTAGCTTTTGTTTCATATGTTTGGGTTTGGTTTGCAAATTATTATGGGGGTATTTATTTGAACCGGTTTTATAGAACCATTTGTATTACTCACTTGTTGTTATATCCAAAGGCGAAAGCGCTGCACCTTTTCATTCGCTTTCTCAACTTAAACTTTTATATTCTTTCTTTTTTGACTGCAATTTTGTTTTGTTTTAAAATTTTAAAATTTTTTTTGCTTTCTTCAGAATCTTCTTTCGACACATATTCTCCCGCAATTGAGAAGCGAAGCAAAAAAAAAATTGGACTTTTCTGGCGGTTTTTCAGTTCCTACCTTCACTTGAACATTTTCACTATTTCTTATCCTTGATCCACTTCTTATATAATTTTTTTCAGCGATAGCTGGCAGAAAAAAATTATAAAAACTATAAAGAAAAACTAACACTAACGGCTTAGACTTTATGTAGTCGTTCTCACTATGCCTTGGTGGAAATACTTAGCGACTCCTTCTATGATTTTTCGTTGCTGACTGCCTAGCACTCCGACTTGTCGACTAAAGGTTTTTTGTGCGCAATTTGAAATTAACTTTTTCCCTATCATTCTTTCCCCTCTCCCGATCGCCACGCTACCCACTAGCTGAGGTTTCCGATATGCTGACGTGTCTTGCTGAGACTTGTGAGCAAACTATTTGGTCGCTCGCTTGCAGTTTGGGGCTTAGGTTTAAAAATTGCATCAAAAGGGAATCGAGAATTGGAGCAGACTTCTTCTGGGCTTTGCTGATAAGCTTGGCGCCAGCGCTTGCATTGAAGATCCGCTATTTTTGTTTTTGGGATTCTTCAGTTGCTGTTTTCTACAATTTTCGGCTCGCTGCTGAGTGATCATGCCTAATGATTTTTTTCTTTCCTACTGAACATCACATAAAAAAAAAAACAACTTTTCTGGATTTCACTCACCTAGCTTTGGCTGATTTTATGAACACTTTGATCGTTTGTTCTTCGTCGTTGAATGTTTAACTGATTGACTGACTTTAATAACGCACTTGAAGATAAACTTTATCACACAGTTGTATGGGGGGGAGTACCGACAAACAGATCGAGTCAAGCTCATGTCCTCTTTATATATCCTCGCCCAAGCCAGTGTTCGAACTAACTCCATTTTCTATTATAATTATCTTGCTGTATTTGCTAGAAAATGAGTTTCCAAACTTTCTCTTGTTCTCTCAGTAACCTTTCTTTCCCTTAGATTGGTTCTATTTGCTGCAAATTCGAAAGATTCTTCTTAGTTTGGTGTGCACTTGTAGCATACTCATAGGGATGCGGATAAGCATTAAGAATCTCAGTTAAGCGACAAGATGCCCTACATAGTGGTTTACAAAATGATGCTTAGACTTAAGACTATCGTTAAACAAAACTGTATTTTATTGTGATGCATTATAACATCTTTTAAAACTTTATGAATTTTCAAGAATTTTCAGTTAGATTAATATAATCAATTCACTAAATCAAAATTTTTAACAAATTGCCAAACGGTGTCATCTGTTTCATCAAGATCTCCTATCATTAATAGAAAGTACGTGGCAAATGTCAGCAGTTCCCAGCAGCCCAGTCTCATCTGAGCTATTCAACCTTTAAGCATAGATAGTTTTCATGAAACGTACGTTACGTACCTTCCATTGCAATGTCCAGCTTTCCTAACACCTACACTTTTCGCTTACCAGCTTCTAACACAATAATAACACACAATAGTTTAACGGAAATTTCGGATATAAATTAAGTAACGAGATATACCCCGCTCGACATATACATATCAGCTGAAACTATATTCCTTGGCAATCGACTGCCTCTTCGATTGTTATGACACTAGAGGCACAGGCTCCTACAGTTTCTGTATGGTAAAACCATTGCATCTGGTCTCAAATCCGCACAGGATTCCGTTGTCGTTAAAGTTATCCTTAGGCCGGTGGCCCCAAAAAGTAGGCAATGTTTTCACAGCTTTCCCCCTAAGCCGCTGACTCCAAACAGTTGGCAATATTTTGTGAATAGATTGAACTGACAAAACAGGTGTCTTCGACCATAACCCAAAAGGGAAACAAAAAGCAAGCACGAAAAAAGGAAGAAGGACAACAAAAACAAAAAAAAAAACCATACAATTCGTGTTGACTTTTTTACGACTTGCTGACAAATGAATGCGTAGACAAATTTAATGAGGAAACGGAAATGTCTTTTACGAATTTATAGCCTAAACAGCACCCCCTGACAAATTACGGTCCCCACACTCACACACACACATATTTTTATGCTTGGGCAAATAAAATAATGCGTACTTACAAAACCAAACCGCAGACCAAAAGCCAAATACGAGCCGAGAGACAAAAAGTGAAATAAATGATAACAATAAAATATAAATAAATAAATAAAATTAACTCATAACCACTTAGGCAACCGCAGCGGACACAAACAATGTCCTACCCAAAATCCTAGACGCTGAGGGACCCTTCCCACTAACTCAGTCTGGAGATGAAGTGAAACTAACAACAACATAATTTAGTGAGCCACCGCAAAGCACTCACACACACACACACACACACAGAGAAACGGAAAGAGCAAGGACACTGGACTCTGTCCACGCTAATGTGTTGCTATGCGTGTGTGTGTGTGTGTGTGGGTATGTGCGCCTACTTTTTGGTAGCTGATGCCATTTCAAAAATGCCGCCACGAAAACCTTCATTTATCAAGTTGACATTTTAATTTATTAAAACAAAATGAAACGAAATAAAATGAGACCCAACTCTGTTGTAGTGTGGGAGAATAACGTTTGGCTGCTTTTTGGGCAAGACGACGCCAACAATAAAGAGCCGTTTTGCTGCAGTACTTGAGTGGGGATTTCAATTCCGGTTCCCTGCTCGAAGAGCACACTGATGCGCAAACGATTTGAGCGGCAATTGTCGGACTTTTGAATTCGGAAAGAACCTAAAAACACTTTCAGTTCTGTTGCTGTTTCTCTGTTGTCCTGAGCGGATCCAAAATCTAGGCCGCGAAGTGTTTTTTGGCGAGTTTCGGACCAGACTAACTTTCTTCTATGCAATAAATGTCTTCAAATACAAAATCCATTTTCAAAATGTGGCCTTTAAGTTTAAGTAAAAATGCAAGCATATTATGTCTCACTTCTACCAATACGCTTTGCCCCAATGTTTCGTTGTGTCGGGGACTAAAGCTTAGCCGAGGGGGTAAGAAGGGACACGCATTGGGATGCCCAACTAAAAAGCGTTGCAAATGAATGCGTAAAAGATGACAGGATTCCCGCAGGATTCCACTTGTGACCATTGAGAGAATTTTTGCTTCCGTTTATGTTTTTGTATTATGGTAGAAAAAGCAAAGCAGGCGACTTTAACTGCCGCATGACGGAGCGGAATAAGTTGTGAATGAAAATTCCCCAAACAAATATATGACAAAGTAGGTGTATAAAAGGAAAAAGATCAATAAATGCTGAGCCAAGAAATGTTAAAAAGTCTGTTATGATTATCGAACTTCCTCCTCTTGGCCCCCCAACTGACTCATGTATGGTGGAAAAACCATTTAAACTAACTCAAAAAGTCCGCCATCGAATAAATTGAACGATTTAAAACGAGGTTTTTGCTTGCTGCCTTTGCCTTCGATTGGTTTCCTTTTCTCTACTTTTCCCCTGTCGTGTTTTTTGTTGTCTCTCTTTCCTTTTTTTGTTCTTTTTGGGCTTTCAACTTTGGCATTGAAGGCCTTTTTGGACTAACCGCTTGGCAGGGAAAAGTTTTGTTTTGGGATTTCAAACCCTCAGCATCTTTGTAGGCAGCCTCCTGTTCATGTTGCAGGTTGCACTTCAGAGACGCCGCACAAGCACCAAAGGAGCAGCAGCTGCTCCAATGCAACTGCTCCTGCCACTCCCCCAACTCCTTGGCTAATAACAGTTGCAATGCGAAGATGAAGACGAACAAAAAACGATTTACGCTGAAAGTGCCAACAATGGCGCAAAACTTGTCCTCCCAAAGGCTCTCCCTTTCAATGTGTGTGTGTGTGTGTGTGTGTGTTTTGTGAGCAAACTTTTGCGCTGAGCGTTTTAATTTAATACACAAACTTTGGGCTACAATTTGGGACCCAACCAAGTGCATGGCAAGTGCATTTATTTAAAGCCAAAACTTTACTGATTTGTCCAAATTAAACCACAAAAAAAAGACGGTAACTCCCTGGCGATCGTTTGTCTAGCCTTTTGCAATTACAAAATATCCACCCACCCCCACACACACATGAAGTGACAGCTTTCCCATTGCCTGCTGGCGGTGTTTTTGGTTAAGGCACATTAAACCCGTTTTATTAACATCAAAAGTTGCTTAAGGAACGGGACAAATGTTAAGGTTTGTACCCGTGTTGGCTTTGAGTTTTTTTAATTTAAGCACCAGGGTTGGGTAAACTTTGATACTTCTGCATTTTTGAAACTGGCTTTCGAAAAGTTGAACAATGATCAAAATATACTGTAGAAATTGTAAAACCCAAAATCGATCGGGAACATTAATTTATTTATGGCCTAAAGCAGCGTTTGGCAGCAGAAGCCCGCAGGGTTCCAACACATTTTGCTTTTTCACGAGCCGAGGTTTAAATTTTTTTTTTTACTTGCTGGCCAGCGTTCGATGAATTTGTGACAAGAGCAAGAAAGTTCGGCACATTTGGACTCACTCTCCTTAACAAACGCTGCACAGTGGTTCGTTTTTCAAAAACTGGTTGCCAAAATCAAATTTCGAGTAGTTGAATGTGGCTAAAGTATTGGTACCTAGGCTGCAAGCCGGTTCGGTTCGTGTTTTTTGGGTCCGACGTACCGGACCATGAACCGAACCCCTAATATTTTTTACTTCTCGCACCTGAACCCTAACTGGACCATTTTTCGAAACATTAGGTTCGGTTCTCAAAATTAAGTAGTTTTTCAGGGAAATCTAGAAATTCTTCTTCGATCTTTTGGAAAAGAGGACACCACAATTTGGGGGCTTAACTGAGATTCGACCACCATTCAACTGAGATTAAACTTACAACAAATATTTGGCAAATGATTAACAAAATGAACTTGTGCTGTGCGTTAAATGGAGTCTGTTGGTGAAAGTGAACAATTCGCAAAAGAAAGCCATTGGAAAACGTTAAAAATTAGCAGAAAACTGTATGCAAGGCGCAGGTGCAAACGAGACAGCATCATTGTGACGGCAGCGTGGCGAAAATTTTATCAGAATCGAAGCAGCGTACAGTGGGGTATTTGACCCCTTAACTGTGGATTAATTCACAGAGGCTTAAGACATACTGCTTTATATTTTTTTTTCATTCAGTACATACATATAAACTAAAAATAATTACTTTTGCATTACGCTTAGTGTAATATTATTTTTTTACATTTTTTTTCTGGAAATTTTTTATTGCTAGGATCAATGACTTTTTCGATTAAAAAATCATAGCTTCTAAAATACTGAAGATATTTTTAAAATCTTAAATTCATATAACCTTTTGGTTTAAGTTGAGTGCTCGAACAGGGTGCTTTGATATACGTTACCAAAGTTAAATTTCAAATATAGAACAAGAATTTAATTTTGTGTTTTGTTTTTTCCTGCTGTAATGAAATTTTATTAAACTTAAAAATTAACTTCATTTCATGTTTTCACTAACTATAACTAATATAACATACTTTAAGCTTTAGTTACACTATTTTTTTTTTTTTATTTGATAAAAGTTGCAAATAATTATCAGAGTATTCATCGCTGCTGTCACTGTTAGGGCTCATATCATTTTCGTCATCACAGTCGCTAGTATCAGTACCGCTGACAACTGGACAATTGGCCAATCGGTAACAGAGCATGTTCAATGATCTGTGGACCATGTATTAAAAATTTATGCACCGTGGGAGGCATGTAATACCACGGATACAATTCCACATAATAACTAGCTGTGTTGTACGAAAATTTTCGGAACTTTTCTGTGTCTAACTCATGACCGGAAGCAACAGCAATCATTATGATGTGGAATTTTTTAATCAACTTTATTTTTGCAGAAAGTTCTGCATTTTGAAAAAATCGCCTTGCGGTATTTCCATCATTGGAGTTAGCAAATCCGGGCTTATGCTGACTCACTATTAAGCCAGCTTCCTTCTTAAATGCTTCTTGGATTTTTGTCTTTGTTTCTTAAACAATTTGTTTATCTTCAGTCGATCTTGCTTGCCATTTTTTTGACAACTTAAAAAAAAAATTTAAAAAAAAAAACAAATTTTTTGCTTTTGATCTTGAAACTTTGAACTCAAATATCTCGCTTGGCGCAAAGAGGCGCAAGAAGGTGGATCAAAATGAAGGTGGATGTTTATAGTTTTTTTTTTTTTAATTTATCGGTGGCGGCCATTGGCTTCTCAATTATTTGTCCACACAAAGCCAAATAAACATACTTTTTAAAGACTTTTAGAAAAAAAAAATTTTCACACACAAAAAATTAATTAATTTTTTGTTTATAAATAATGATAATATAGAAAAATATCCAAAGATATTAAAAAAAAAAAAATTCCTTGAAGATTTTTTAAGATATATTTGTTGAAGATATATTGTTTAAGATATATTGTGCAGCCCATGTTCAACCTAAAATTGTAAGTTAAACAGATTTTGATGTAGAAATTAATCTATTTTGACTTGGCATCACTGAATTATTTCAAATAAGTGGGGTAAAAACAGCGATTATTCCTGGCGATAAAAAAAAGTATATTCTGGCGATAGTAAATCGTTTCTTCCTGAAGAGATATGAATGAGTTAATGAGTCTTTTATGTGGGAGGATAAGATTTTTTATTATTATTCCGAAAACAACAAATTAAACAAACTTATATATTTTTATTACAAATTTTTACTTACTCTGCGGGGATTCGAACTTGGGGCCGTTGAACTGAAACACATTTGGAACGACACCTGAGACGGCTGCGCCAGGCCGCTCGTGAAAAGCAACGCATCTAATGTGTTACTTGTATTGAAAACATACACCAATTTTTGCTACCTTGTAATTCTCAAGAGCGAATTCCCTCTCAGCCGACGAGAATCGCATTCATATCTTCAAGGCGATATTTTAGCGATATAGCGCCAATTTACCAATTGGACGAAAAAAAAAAGCGATACCACATATAGCTTATTTATCCCTTGTATGTTAAGAATGCGAATGTATTTTGTTTGTGTAAATCGCCAAACTTTAGAAAACTCTCCCCTCAAACTATCGCCAAACTCTCTTTTTGACGATAGAGATAAGGAACCCTACAAAATGTTTGCAGGGTGGCTGTTAAAAGAGAGCTCGGATTAGAGAGAGACGGAAGGCGATTGATTCATCGGAGTGTGCGTGCAAAGTTGTGTAGGCAAGGGCTGATACACAAAGTTTGGCAGCAGAAGAAGAGGATCAATTGGGCTGGAGCTGGTTGCATCAACGGAGCAAGGGCTGGTGCACGGAGTTTTGGCAGCAGACGTAGACGATCAATTGGTACAGAGCAGTGGACACCAGTGAGACGATAAAACATTGTGTAGAAGGAAGCTAGATCTTAGCTACGACGGTGGCAGAGTCAACCCAAATTTGTAACACAGCGTTGGCTGAAAATCAAACGAAGAAGCAGAAATTTTGTATATATTTGGAGAGTTAGAGACGGGTAAAAATGCAGGGGAGGATTATGAATCAGTATCTTCCGAAGGATCTGCTAGATCAGAGGATCCAAATGGGCATTGGCATGAGGACACAGTTTCATACTTAAAGATGTGGAGGGTAGAGTATCACAATTTTCTGGATCGAATTCCACGAACATCAATCTGTGGATAGAAGAACTATAAGATTGTGCATTGACGGTAGAATGGAATCAGTTACAGTTGTTCGTGTATGGAAAACTGTTGCTATGTGGGGCGGCCAAAATGTTTGTGCGGAGCCAAAGGGATATTCTAGATTGGAAATGTCTAAAAGCTGAATTGTTAAATGAGTTTGGAGTAAAATTGTGCTCAGCAGAAGTACATCGCAGGTTAGGTAAGAGACAGCTACGTAAGGGAGAATCGTTGCACGAGTTTTTGTATTTGTTAGCCAATTGAATTGGAAGAGGAAAGCTTAATCGAATATTTTGTAGAAGGTATTCCAGATGCTAGGGCTAATTAAGCATTGATGTGCCAAGCAAGAAATCTCAAAGAGCAAAACGGAGTGAAAATCGTTAAGCAAAGTTTAAGTTATAATAACCCAATATTTGTTAATTTTAAGCAACTCAGTGAATAAACAGTAATCTCATTTAAAAACAGCCGCGTCTTCGATCTATTGGAAAAGAGGTCACCACATTTGTGGGAAAGATTTTCCATGAAACACTTAAAGAACCAGAATAAAAGTTATAACAATTGCAACTCCAAAGCAGAGTATTCCCACACTAACTCATCTCCTGTCCACTCAATTTGAATTCATCATGGATGTGAGACTTTATAAAAAAGAGCATGAGATATCTTGCCATATCTCGTCAATATTCTTTCTGGCTACTTAAAAAATAACACCATCTTTGCTAGCCCTAACTGTGGACGTGACACAAGTAAAACATCACGATTTGATGGACCAAACTGCGAGTCGAATTATAGAGCGTACAACTCGAGGTGCGGTAAAAAAGAAAGAAAGGATTGCAGCACAAAAAGTTGAAGAATCAAGACGAATCAAAGACAAACGAAAGAAATATGGGAAAACTTATGACACAATTTGTTTCTCTTTTTCTTTTCCGAAGTCAAATGTAGGCTTCTACAACAATTTGAATAAATTTTGCTGAAAATTGATTGATTTACCTGACAAAAGAATACAAAATTATGAAAAACGGAAAACGGAAAATCAAACACACACAAAAATAATACAATTAGTGGGGCTCAATGGGGCCTCAATAAATTGTATCCACTGTGCATGTGTGTGTTTTATGAGTTTTTCGTTTTAATTTCCTCTTGTTAATGGGAAAAGCGTTCTCTCCCACACACACACACACACACACACAGGCATACTAAATATGAATTTGATACGAAAAATGCAATTAAAATGTATGAAAAGGAAAGAAGCGAAGACGTGCACACACACACACACACACAGTCACACACACGAAGCCATTCATTCATGCAAAACATCAAAGCTTTTGCACTTGGCTAGCGCATTTGCCATTTTGCATAGCATACTTTTTGGGGGCCTACCCAAAAGGAAATGAAAACAAAAATGAATATACTTAATAATAATAAAAAAGTTGAGCATTTTCAATCGAAATACAAATGAAATTAAATGTGTGAGTGTGTGCGTGTGGTTCATTAGCAGCCAAGAAGCCACTTCAAAAGCAATGAAAAGAAGAAAAAAAAATGCCTCCGGGCCAAAACAAACAATACCAACTGAAAAAGCAACCTCCTCCCATCCCCTCTGCCACTCTCGGCGCTTGACTTTCCCTTCAATTCCGACGCCTTCGAAATTGCCAAGTCAAAAAGTGGTAGCTTCTCTTCGCCATCCTTCCTCTATTCGGGCAAAACTTGTACGCGACTTAACCGAGGAGTTCATAAACAGTTGACAACAACAACAATTGCGGGTGCGGTCCTTGCCGGTCCTTTCACATGCGATTTCCTTATTGTTTGCCATTATGTGATTTGCTGTTGCAACTGCCACGCCCCCCGTTTGGCCACCGTTTGCCAGCTTCTTTCAATATTCTTGCAGAAAGCCACTTCCGAGTGCCGTTTATGTTGGAACCAGGCAATAGTTCGTCTCCTCCTCCTCCTCCTCCTCCTGCTACATTTTCATTGCATTGTTAAGCAGCAGCTGCTTTTGTTGTTACACATTTTTATTAGCGGAAATCAATCCAAAGGGGGTAAGATTACATTGTCAAAACGCGGCTAAAACCACACACAAAAGCCAAATCCCTAAGTAAATGGTTAAAAGGGCAAACGGTGAATTCGATTAGGAAACTGGGGGAAGAAGGCAGTGACTAAAGTCACAAACTAACAATCTAAGCAAAAATCGATTCGTTTTCTAAAGTTTGCGAATGAAGAGAAAGTTAACTGAAAGAACAAAAGTATATTTGGGGAATTCTTAAGTCAGTGCAAAGCTTCTTCTAGAGAAGCAAGTGGATCTATCAAAGCCAAGGTCAGTCGATCTGGACTGCTTTAGTACTTGTGCATATCAAACACCACAAAAACACCGCAATAAACCTTAAAATCCCATCACCGCATTGACTGAACTTTAATATTATTCCTACAGAGGCACATTGACAGGCCTGCCATTGCATACTGAAAATACACTTAGAAGCTTTTCATTAACTCCGGCCTCCTTCACATTTAGGTTTTTGCAAATCTCGTAAACATCGCGTTTCCTATGCCATAAACACCGCCTAGCACTGCATTTCCCATAACATACACAACCCAGCCATCGTACCTCGTCTAGCACTGTACTTCAATATCTTAAACACCGCCCACTAACTCTTTTGGTATCGTTAAGATAACATAGAAAGCCTACTTCTGCATTTTCATTATCACAAACATTTCGCACTGCGGCATATTCTACTATATGTTTCAAACATTGCCCATTAGCAAATTTTTACCACCTTTTCGCTTTTTTCAGTAACCTTAAGATATAGGTCGCCCACCACTTTTCATATCACCACATTTGCAATACGAAATACACCGCCAACCACTGCATTATTTGTATCGTTAACACCGCTGGCCAGCACATTTGCAACTCCACATTTCCAGTATCCTCAAGATTACCTACACTTAGAGAAAAATTTGAGAATATTAATTGACTGCCGAGCGCAGACATCTGACAATGACAGAGTTCTGCCCTCAATAACCAATTGCGCTCTCCGCTCAGGAGTTTCTCCACAACCTCCTCTCTCATGAAAAACGTAACTGTGAGAGCGGGTTGAACGCTATTTTCTCAAAGTTTGCTTGCCCTCTCTGCTCCAATACTTATCCTCACTCTCCCCAGCGGCGCAGAGCTCAACGTGTTCTGTCGAAAGCAAGGCATACTTAACTAGGTAGCCGAACTCGCTCTCTCGCTCTCTTTGCTTACTTCTTAGATGTCAGTCTGTGAACAACAGTGGCGAGCGACGCATCTCCGCGGACGAATTTTTTGTGTTCTGCTTCTAACTTCGCTCTCTTTTGTATTTTTATAAGAAGTTGTGAGAGAACGAGTGCGGCTACCTAGTTAAGTATGCCTTGGTCGAAAGTATGCATTCCCTTCAGTACGTCTCAGTATTGAATCAGAGCTGAATCAGCCCTGATTTGAAAGGGCTGATACTGAAATCATGGCTGCCTTTACAAGCATTTCAGCTATGAATTTAACAGGACCTGCTACGTCATGACCTTCTCTTCTTTCAGGCATGATTTCAGTATTGATCTCATGGGTTAGTTTCGTGGGTAGTACTGAAAACATAACTGAAATCAGTCATAAATTGGAGCAATTTCTAATTCTCAGGTTGCCAGTGTTGCCAACGGCTCTACTCAAAAAAAGGACGGTTGAACCCAGAAAAAGACAGAAAACGGACAGATTTTTTTTAAAAGGATAAAAAAACGGAACTAACAATGATTCCCTATCAATATAATAAAGCTTTAATGAATATCAAAAGTTTATACTTGGTGACCTTTCTATATTGTGGAAATTTGAGTTTAGCCGGCTCGAGGTCAAATGGAACACAGAGATGTGTATGCTGTTTTTCCCATATATTTCGGTTGCTCACCATCATCTTCAGGGACAATTATTTTTCAAGTCTGTGCCGTCTGACGTGGAGTTTCGACCCAGCGAGCATTTTATGAAATTTTTGATCACATTCGAGTCTTTTTCAAGTCCTCTGTCTGATTAAAATAGTCATAATTGCGCTCGTTTTCTGATCATAAATGATACTTTGGTCGGGAGAAAATGGTACCCTAGCCATTCCCTGTTCAAAAACAATACGATCCATGCTATCTAGCATGGAGGAAGGCGGACTATCAGCCGAGCTCCCGTTTTCACTTTCGTAAACATTTTGCGATTTTTTAACTAATTTTGTGCTGAAAAACGGTTTGAAATCGCAAAATTGTACATTACACAAGTGAAAATGGGAGCACGGCTGTATAAGAAAAATATCGCCGGTACGACTACCGATGTCTGGAGTTGCAATAATAAAAATCTACTTTCGTTAAACCGGCCACTATGTAGATAGCAATCTACATCGTCATGCTCTCGTGCTCGCATATAAGCGTGAGCGATTTTCCCACACACATGAGGTTATTGCTGCTGTATTAGCTGAAGTTCATAGCAAATACGGTTTAAGAGATAGCCAAAACTTCTCTTTTGTTATGCACTCAAAAAATTTTATTGCCTAATAAGGCCAAAAAATTGCCTACAAATTTAGGAAAAATTAACTAAAAAGGCGCCAAGGCCATTGGGCCCTAATACTAAGGACATACCGACTTTAAGCAATCTATGCCCTAAAATTTAGGTACAAAGTGTCTAAATTTTAAGGTATGTTATGCTCTAAGATTGAGGTATGATATGGTATGATATGTACTTAAATTAAGGTGAGAATTAACAAAAATTTAGGCATTTCAAGTTCTAAAACTCGGGTGTAAATTACCTTTATTTTACGCATATTATTTCATTATTAGAGGAAGTTTGAACATTAGTTTAAAGGTCAAGGTATTTGATCAAATTATGATACAAAACTTATTTAAAATTCTAACCAAATCAAATCAGGAGATAATAAAAATTTTCAAAAATATAATCAAATGTACATTTATATACAGCATACATTATTAGGAAATCGGAAATAGACTTAAGGCTTACCAGAGCCTAAAATTTGTTGTCTAAATTTTTACGATATAGTTCACATTTGAGCTGTTTAGGTAAAAAATTACCTAAACAATTCAATTATAGTCCATATTTGCATTTAAGTATAACCGTTTCCTAAAATCTAGGAAGAAAAATTTGTTGAGTGTGTTTTTAATATTTATTACTAATAACGAGAAGGCCAAGCTAACTTCGTCTGTGCCGAAGTTTTTATACCCTTGCAAATGCTGTGTTTGAAGCGTCAGAGTTTAAGAACGCTTACATAAAAAACCTAAAAATTTGTTAACTAAAACCCATTTTCCGACAGATAAACATCTGATTTCCACCAAATTTCGCGAATCCTTTTGAAAACATATCAAATTAACAATCGCGGAGTTTAAGAACGATAAAATTGAAAACAGAAAAGTTTTTTCTCACTAAGACTCATTTTCCGACCGATCGGTCCTACGGCAACCATAAGATATAGTCACCCGATGTAGATCAACTTTTTCAAATTAGTTTGAAAGCGTTTAATATTAAGAACCACCGACTTTAAGAACGATTTACTTGAAAACAAAAAAGTTTTTTTCACTAAGACCCATTTTCCGACCGATCGGTCCTATGGCAGCTATATGTTATAGTCATCCGATTTTGACCAAAATTATCAAATCTGTTTGAAAACATATAATATTAATTATGGCCGAGTTTTATGTCGCTAGCATTGAAAACAAAAAAGTTTTTCTTACTAAGACCCATTTTCCGACCGATGGTTCCCATGACAGCTATAAGATATGGTCATCCGATTTTGACCAAAATTTGCAAATCTGTTTGATAGTATATAATATTAATAATGGCCGAGTTTAAGGCCGCTAACATTGAAAACAAAAAAGTTTTTCTCAGTAAGACCCATTTTTTGACCGATGGTTCCTATGGCAGCTATAAGATATAGTCATCCGATCGGTTCCGACATATTAGCAGCGTGCAGTAAAAAGAAGACTCTGTGCAAAATTTCCGCCCGATAGCTTTAAAACTGAGAGACTAGTTAGCGTAGAAACAGACGGACAGACAGACAGACGGACAGACAGACGGACGGACAAAGCTCAATCGACTCAGCTCGTCGCCCTGATCAAGAATATATATTGTTTATGGGGTCGAAAATGAATATTTCTATGCGTTGCAAACTTCTGGGCAAAATTATAATACCCTTTGCAAGGGTATAAAAATGGATGAACCATGCTTTTAAATTTAAAAGTACCTTTATTGTACCTTTACCTTTACCAAGGTACTGGAAATTGTAGATACCTTTTACCTTACCTATGTATATTTTTTGACAATTACCTTGTACCTTACCGAGGTAAACAAATTTGGTACCATTCCTATCGCTGTAAACACCGCTTGTCCGCACTTTTTTTTTACCATCGTAACCAATATCAACCCCCATATATTCAGTATTATAAATGCTGCCTTTAATAGAGTAAACAGCGCCTTTTACTAGATTTTCCACATCATAAACATTGCTCTCTCGCATGTTCAAAGATATTTGAACAGAGCAATTTGAGCACAACCTGCGTTTGAAACTCAAGTGCAAGGCGCATAAAAATAGATTAGTAACTAAAAAACCCTTTAAAAAAAGGGCCACATCTGGTTTCAATAAGATAGAAATCCAAGCAGCCTACAACCATGTGATATGTCAGGTGGTTGCTTGGAGGTAGAACAAAAAATGTATAAAAAGGAAAAACCCAAGTCTTAGTAAAACATTCAGCTTCTAGAAACGGAGCTAGTCACTCGCACCAGATATGCGTTTTATTCACGTGTGTCAAATAACGCATCATTAATGTGGTAGGCGCCGCCTTTCACTCGCACTCTCCATGGTTTTAAAACCGCAAAAACTGCCTTATACGAGATTTGAATTTCGCCTCGCCTTCCATCACATTTTCAATAATGAATACACCACCACAATTTCAGTGTAGTATACACCGCCTATCACATTACATTTTGAATCGCCTACCACCGTTAGCCTTTTTGACATTTCCAAAAAAAAACAATATTTTGTAGAGTTCAATCAGTTCCTTAATACGCAAAACACCTCAATCCAATATCGAATACATAAGTGAGTCCTATATAGGTCCTTCTATTAGTTGCTATACAAATTTTAGCAAGTACTCTCGTATGTGTTCGCCTATACTCATTTAGCTGCATTTGCCTGAACAGTAAGGGGGCAGAAGAGACTTCAAAAAATTCGCTCATGTCGCGAGCGCTAAAGTTTATTGCACCATATTTTCTCATACACAGACAGGACATGGGAGGCACACACACACACATGCACACACACACTATGCAATTTTTATCACACAAGCAACGAAAATATTTGTGCAGCTCCTTTTTGCCGTGCCAAAAACTTGGCTGGCAACTTTTAATATACAGATACCCTAACAAAACACAAAAATCAAACAAAGGGCTTGATATGAAAAAGAAAATTGAAAAAATTCAACGAATTTCGAATCAATTTTAAGAATTAGAGTGCAAAAGTAAGTGGAACTGTGTACCATATGTTTTGAACATTACATTTAGTACCAATTTTATACTATTAATTTTGCTCAAAAGTTGTCAGAGCATAGAGTCATTAATTTCCCATTATATATGCCATATATATTCTTGATCAAAACATCTGTATGTCTCTTTCTTAGTTTTAACGCCCTCAATTTGATATTTAACACAGATTCTTCTTTTTTTCTGCACTCTGAGAATATATCGGAACCCTTCGGATCGAATGACTATATCTTATAGTTGGCAAAGGACCGATTGGTATATGCTTTCCAACAGTTTGTTTGCTTTCATAGAAAATATATGGGAAAATGAGCCCTAAGTAGAAAAACTTTGAAGCGAAGCAACTTTCTATCAATATTTACCAAAATACTGGGTAACACTCAGGTTCGTATCTTTATAGTGAGCTCTATTTAGCTTTGGCAACGAAATGTTCGGCAAAATTTCATCAAGAGTCGACGACAGAACGTTGTCGGTATCCTTTCGGGCTATATACGTTGCCACACACACACAAACACATACCAGTTTACACACTTTGAAAAATGGCCGGCAATGAGGTGAAGCAAGGGTCTCTGGCTATGCCAGGGGATTGTGGGAGGTGGAGATGGAGTAGAGATTGCAGTTTGGTCGCATTGCGACAATTAAAACACACACACAGACGCCCACACACCCTCCCACCCCCCTCCCCCCCCTGCACTCC
Organism: Lordiphosa magnipectinata; assembly: GCA_037044535.1. NCBI lineage: Eukaryota > Metazoa > Arthropoda > Insecta > Diptera > Drosophilidae > Lordiphosa > Lordiphosa magnipectinata. Next base: position 20,392 of record JBAMBO010001091.1, read on the forward strand.
GGTGCGGCGTTTGAGTAAGCCTATGAAAAAAAGGAAAAGGGCCGAGTGGAGGGCAGAGCAAAGAAATGGCGCTAAATGCGTGCAACTAGCCAGCATAAATGGGCCAGAGAGACAGGTCTGAAGAAGGGCAAATGTATTTTCTTTTTTTTTTTTTTTGCAAATTTTTGATTGATTTCTAATTGTATTTGGGCCATTGTCCTTGTACTGACGCTTTCAATTAATCTTCAGTAGCACAAATTGCATTCACATTGACGAGGCTGGGGCTGGATTAACACTTGTAAATCACAGCATCAGGAACTTTGCCCGTTTCCCCAAAGTAGAGCCTGAGCACATAATGGCCATTTGGTGTTCAATGCAGCAGCTTAACACGCGACAATTGGGCCAAAAGGATTGATGATG